>JAQIXS010001151.1:0-33229 GCA_034700785.1 Rossiulus vilnensis | reverse complement strand
ATTCATTCCAGCTTTAAGCTTAGAAAAGACTATACAAAAGTGATTATACTTTCCAAGTTGCAGATGTTTAAATTTGATATTTTGCCGCTTTAATAATAAAGGCGCTTTAGTCTTCAGCCTTCACGGCATTAGTTATACAGGGGCGTGTCATGAATAACCATCCTATTTTGTGTGTGTTTAATTTATGTAATCGCGGACATTTATTTGCAACGGTTATCGTTACACAATCACATTTTGTTCGACCCGAATTCAGATGCCTTTGAAAATGTGTTCAATATGTCTATTTTGCTGCTTTGCAGTGAGTGCTAATTGCTAGCTTACCAATCATCTAAGAGGAATGGAAATTTTATTTGAAAGACCAAAGTTTGAATGTGTTACAATCCAATATCCAATATGTGCCTAATCATGCAATTACGAAAAAACGGTTCGAAAGATGTAATAACGAAAATTATGAAGGCACATGTATGCACTCTAATCGTACTTCATTGTGCTGTCTGTGAATGTGGGCAATGTCATCGAGAACAGTAATGTTCAACATTTGAGTTTTTGGGTCAATCATTGCAATGCGGAGTGACCAGTATTTCATCCTGACTCACCACAATAACTTAGTACAGAGAAACGTGTTTAAAGAGAAAACAAGGGCTTAGTGTCCAGATTGTTCCGGACATCTTGGAACCTAAAGTATTCAAAACGTTTGTGTTTGGCTAGACCATTCTGATGCTTGACTATTTTCGCGCACAATACGCGTGAGTAATCTCACAGACATTTAAATCTTCGCACATCATTGTGTACAGTTGCGGTACACCGGGCTGCTAAGATGAAGGTATGTTTAATTTTCCCTTTAGAAACATTAGAAAACTTTACAGTTGTTTAATTACAGTAAACTAATGATAGTCAGACCTTTCTTCCTGAATGGATAACAAATTGAAATATATGAAAAGCTACAGGTTTTATTTGAAGAAGAAATTATGTATTGTAAAGTAACCAATTAAAAGGTTAGTTTATAGCGGTTTATAGTGCACATTTTAGTGCACATGCTTGCAAGCGCAGTAACTTCAGTGCTAGTGCACAACTTTTTGATTTAAAATTGCAATAGCAACAAGAATTTATTTAACTTTTTCACATGGAGTGTTTCAAGTTTCAATACACATGTTCGTTTCACAAAATAAACACTTCGTTTTTGGATCTTTTCCCCTCTCAAAAAAAATTTCTTATAACGCCTACCATAAGTCAATGACTAAATTGGAAAAGTCGTTTGGATTTGCGCAAACGGCGGATTAAAGTTACCAAATGGGCAAAAGAAGCAACAAAGGTGTTTCATCCAGTCTGTGTACAGACATGCATGCAAGGATTCACTTACGCAACACTTGCTTACTCACTTTTCATCGGCTTTCATGCGTTTTTTTATTGTCATGTCGGCCATTCTACAATTATGTCACGTCCGAAATAAATCTGTCTCTCGATTCATTGTCATGCTCAGGTCCGTTTTTTCTCGAATAATTGATTGTAACAAAACATGGTAGCCTATAACTTCACAGTTCACCAGCTACGGGCCGAGCCTATCTAAATATTCAAGTGCTAAAGATTTGAAATGGAGCAGGTCAAAAAAAGGGGAAATACATTGTAGGAGAATAAAAAAGAGATAGGCTGCTTCTTAGGGTCCCCATGATGAATCGCTTGTTGAGGGACGCTGCTTTTCAATTTTGCATCTGTAATGATCACGTACAGATCTTTTGGACACTAGGTTTCATTTTGTCTAAACAACTTTCCCCACCTTGGAATTCCAAGATGCATGCATGCAATGCTAGCCTTCTCCTTTCACACCAGCCACTTTTTGTTGTCATCCGTCCAAGGTTTCACTTCTTTGCAATTGATTCGAGGATGAGACACCCGATTGCAAGTCTGAAACGTGGCTGCTCTGTCACGCTCGGATCATTGCCGGGTCAAGGGGCATCGTAAACTTCCAGGAGGGATTTGTGTGTGTGACCAGTGCTCGATCCATGCTGTTTGCGTCCCAGCATAATGCCCAATTCGGATAAATATTCCGATGACATGAATGCGTCCCGTCCTGGCAGGGCTTTGGTCTTCTAATCTGGACTTTTTTGCTACGAGATACTTATGGCGTTTTGGTGGACTGGGTTTGGGAACTGGTCAGTGACCCACTTGATTAATTGAAACGTTCGTAGGTGTGCATGACAAATGCACGGTTTTGGGAATCCCAGTCTGATTGATGCAGGGTGGGAACTAAACCCAAAGGTGTAAATGCGTGGCACTGCATGGCTTTACAAATAATGCGCAGATTAAAGTAGATTTTTAAGGTGATGGGAACGCTCGTAATGGATCCCTATCATGCTTAGCGAAGAATGGGATGACACTCACCTGGAGCGCCACCTAAACGATTTGTTGTACAATGCAGTATTAGGTAGCTGTACGATGACAGTTATTGACCAGTTAAGTCATTCTCAGTGTTAGAAAGGATAAAATAATTTCATTTTTTTAAAAAGCGTTAAATTATGCGTAACAAAAAGACAGAGATTGGTCTTAATTGTCAGTTGATTATTTGTTAGTTGCGATGTATGATTATTTGAACAAATTTCAAAGCTATTTTTCTTACTATGTTCATTGTTTTGTATTATTTGCTACAACACAACCGAACTTAATCATTACAAACGTGAGATTTATGAACCGACTTTAACGAAAGTTTTGGAGAAGTAAATGGATGCACCAGTTTATTCATTAGGTAATGCACCGATATTCATACCAAAACTCCAGTTTGTAAGTAGAAATATAGTAATTACCAAGTCTTCTAAGAAAAAATCCTGTTAAATTTCATCAAGTTTACATTACTTTAGAGTTTTTAATGTTTTTTTGTATTTATCCACAAACTTTTTCTTAATTGGACTTTCACGATTAACGCGTTTCGCAGATGCAAAAGTCGAAGTTTTATGCTCAAACCTAAAATTGGTTGCTGGGTTAATTCAGTGTTACAAATTACAAGATTATTTTTATAGAGATGTAAACATGGATATTTCTAAAAATAATTATGTAACAGCCTATTTAGATGAAATCTACTGATAAGGATAAACAAATTGCAATTTTCTACAATTTCGCTAATCCTAGCGAATTCCTAGAATTAATTACAAGTTTTGTTTCTGTTTCTCCAAGATCTGCTCCAAATTTATTTTTCAGCCACTAAGATCATAAAATCAAAAATCTGCCATTGAGAATAGATAAACAGATTCTCTTGTTTTAAGAAATTAAGATATTTGCAAAGTCTATCCTAAAGCGGAACAGTATACGTATATACATTTTACTTTATACATGTAGCTGTTGATTGCAAATACACACATACGTTCCGTATATTCTCGCTTTTATTTTCATGTAGGCCTAAATAAATATAAGAAATGCCTTCTTGAAATAAATTTAGCCCCTAAGACAGAATTTGTCCAAGTGCGCACTTCCTCGATCAAGAACAACGAGGCATTTGCAATTATCTTTCAAATTACATTCCTAAAATAAAAAGCGATTCCAAATATTACATGATCCAAACATTTATTACATCTAATATCTTAAAATATGCTCATCTTTTTTTTTAATGGCGATTTTAAACCAATGAAGGTGGGCAGGGAGGGACGTTCCCGCTGCTGACGAGAGTAGCGATGGGGTGGACGGCCAAATATTGCTAAATTACAGTATTAATAGATGGCTCCTGTTGCAACAATGCATCCGCGAGCCAGCCTCATTGTGGCGTGACCGCTTTCCGTTCGTAACATCCAGGTCTGGGTCAGTCTGGGTCTGACCATCCCATATCGGGCTCGCACCCAGCCCCGGGGATTGTCCACGTTCGATTGTCATCCCCGTAATCCTGCTTTTTTTTTCTCCGTTTTTGGGCAAAAAGTGCGCTTTCTGGCATGGGAATTCCAGACCCCCAAAAGCATTGTTCGCGTGGGGGAAGAAAGAGTTACACGGGACCAGAAAGTGTCTGAGCAAAAGTACAATGCGCAAAAAGTCAATTCAGTCGCGGGTGGGAGGGAGTGGGTTACGACTCACGGGGGCGGACTCGCCCACCCCACCCCCACTTCCGCCAAAGCCAACAAAACACCTTTTGTTCGGCAGTTCTCTCCGTTTTTTGGTCGTGCGATTCCATTTGCCTCTGAATGCGCACCCAGCCCAGATCTTCGCCAATGTTCCGTTTCTTGGGCATGCAAATGAGGAAGGGGGGGTGTTGAGAGTGGGGAACACAACCCCGCGCGCGGAGGCACGTGTGCGGAGCGCGTGTTGAGCGCCTCGTTAGGACCCTTTTGTGCCTTGAGCGGTGTGCACCGAGTGAGGGAAACCCGGGCTCGCCTCACGTATTTCGAGGCTGGCCAAAGGAAGCACCACTCCTTGGTTCGCTTCGCTCAAAAGGTGGGAAGAAAGGAATCGCAGAAAGGGAACGGGATGAATGGAACGCATGAATGGGAACGGAACAGGTAGGCCCGGGCTGGTTGGGGGCCGGTGGCGTTCTGCACGTGGAGAAATCAAGGCGCATTTTGCAGGTGGGGATCAAAGTGTGCAGAAGTGTTTCACGCATGAGGACGGTGGGGCCATGGGACAGAGGTGGGTGGACGGTGGACATTGGACGGGTTGTGTTACCTGCCATAAAAACGTTTTGGGAGAAGTGATTGAATGATGACCGCAAGAAATGCACGCTTTGTGCTATTCCATTTACTCATGCAACTTTCTCAAGGAAGGTCGGCTGTGTTTTTCATCTTACGTTGTAAGCGTTTGTGTTTTCCACAAATTTCTGTTTTCAATAACTTATATTATATGAACGGCGGTTTTCAGTCAGTTGTAGGCCTATTCATGTTTTTTGTGCATGTATATGTGCATGCATGCACATTTCTTACGTAACACCTTCATTCACAAGAGCTCTACAGAAACCATACTCGATATATGCCGTCAAGATAATTAAAATTAATTATTCAGTATAGTAGTGCTTTCTGGTCTACATATAAACAGGTCGCTGAGGTTGGAGGGAGGTTCGGACGTCGACACCTTTGTATTTCCATTGGGCGAGAATAACTTTTAGGCTCATTTAAACCTGTTAGTAAGGACCGGTAATGACTAGATGCAAAAACGACACATTAGGATGTTAATGTCCTAAAATGATGTCATTGAAATCATTATTAATGATCTTTCGATTATAAGGCCGAAAATCGAATGCCCAAAAGAAACTTTTTTAAGTGTAGATAATTTTTTCACTATTGTTATGTGGTAATGAGACTTTATTTTTTAGATTGAAAAAAAATCAACTCAATGCCTATCCTAAATGAACCGCGTGTTAAAAATCAATGAATTTTAAACAGTTAAAGACACAAATCAGCGGGTTGCTATGAAAAATATAATGATTTCCAGTTAAAGAATAACATAATTATTTGTTTTTAAAAACGTTGATTTCCTTCGATGTTCACGGTCGCTATTCATTTATCTCGTATACATAGTCTTTTTAATTTTTCTGTAATTGTATTATTCCGTTTTTTAAACAAAGAAAATTCAATCAAATCTGCTTTTCTCTCATGTTTAACAGTTATTAAACATTAGGCCTCATGTATAATCCGTTCAACCAAATGCCTGTGAATATGCATTGTGCTTCCAGTGCTTTCATAAGCCTTTAGGGAATTCGTTTCTCTTAACTTTAAAATCGTCATTGATAATTGAAGTGATTGAAGAAAATTGAAGTTTGCAAATCGAACACCTACGATTGGTAATATTACTAAATGAATTAATTCTTGTCATGTGCCATTTTTGAGAAAAAGTTCACAACTTCTTAATGAGACGAATTGACAATCATTAAAATAAACAAATATAAATAAAAATATGACATTATTTTCTCGTAGGCCGACTGTTTAGTCCTGTGAGCCTCCTGGAATGAGTGGTCAGTATTTACACGATGCACGACCAAAATTGCTGACCCCAATACAAGCCCTCTTCATTATCGTCGTGTAGGCCTACGACCCCTGAACACTGCAAAATCTGTTAGTTTTGAACACTTTCGAATCTCCCTGCATGTTTTCAACATCTACGGCAACCGTACGGCTAGAGGTATAGAGGATGATAGTAAAACAAGACGAAACTGAAAATAATCTCGGTCGTGACCGAGTTTGAAATACGAGCAATTTTGGAGTTCATGTACCACGAAACCCAAAATCGGGATATCGATCCGGGTTTGGATCCCACGCTTTCTGAATGCAAGGCGCAAAGAGTTTCCCGCTAAGCCAGCTCATGTTCGCTCCCGAGCTGCAACTGCTTGCAGGAACGGTCCGCTATGTTATGAGGGTGAAATATTATTAGAGAGCACCAAACAATAAAGATGGTACCATGCTGAGGAAACCTACGGGGTATGAACTGCATGAGCTTTTAACGCATCAATGAATGATATAAATAAACGTGTGCACTAGCTCGCGCTCACCCTCTGTGGGTCAAAGGCCTTCCAAATAATTGCGAAGGAATTTCTTCTGACACTTGTTAGATAGTTTGAGGTAATTGCGATCGAATTTTCTCAAAACATCTTTTTGTAACAAATTTTTCATGGTTTGCCAACATTGGTAGCCGTACTGGTATTCATAACCAAACAGTAAACAGGCTCCAGGCCATACATCTAGCTTCACAGAAATTGACAGATGGTAAAACATCCACATTTATCCTAGGGACGTTCCAGTGTGGTTGCACTTCACCGCAAAAACATTGTCCTCGACGTGTAGGGAATGTGTTCAGACGCAAGTGCATTTATTGCACGTGTAAGATGTTGTCGTTCTAGAAAACAATATTGCGTTTGATAATAATCGTTGCAGATATGGCCCTCTCAACTCACATAGAATAAAAAGGTGGAGCCTTAATTGGACTTTTCAGAGGACCGATTTGTTTTTATCGTGATCTTAAAAGTTAGAAGCCATCCATAAAGTACGGCCTGGAATTTTCATGATTTTCAGATTACTTCCCCCCCCCCTCCCCGTCCGCCTTTTTCTGATTTTTAATTTAAAAAATATTTATTATTAGTATTAACATCCTCCCGCATGTCTGGTCTGAATCCGATTTGGAAAAAAACGCTTTCACCTAGAATAAAACACGCAATACTAATTTAATTTTATTGCTAAGCATCGTACAGTAATACAAGCCAGCTGTAATTTAATTTATTGAAATCCGATTTTAACCATTCAGCCATACATGTACATATTACCATAGCCAACGGTAACCCATATCAGGTTTTTTGTCAGATTTCAATCACATTTACCCTGTTTTCAATCAGTTCTTACAGAAATTTCCATTGACAATCTGGACATCCACTTTCCATCTGCTTCTTTGCAAAAAAAAAAAAAAAAAAAAAAACCTTTCCCCCTCCGTCCCCAAGACAACATCCTTTATCGGTGACCCCTTTCTCGGGGTCGGGGTTTGCCCCATTCTGAGCAAACCTGAGTGGTCGAAATTTGCTCGTAGCCATGGCCCATGGTCTCAGTATGGCCAGGTAGGACATTTGTCATGTGATGCCATGCACCTGACGGGAGCATTTGTCTCTGCAGACCGGAAAAACCGCAAGCTGATCAGGTGCTGTAGTGGTATCACTGATAGAGCATGAGAATGCCTTAAACACTGCGCTGATGGGACCATGGGAACCTTGTCGAAGGTGATCTACTGGTTTAATTGCTTCCAGGGCGCATTGTGGTGCGCATCATCGCCCAAAACCAATAATGGCAGCTCGCGTAAGATACCCTTTGTCCTATCTAGTTCGGTGCGGAAACCTGCTCTGGGTGCGTTTTTTTCCGCTCCCATTACCTGGCCCTCGTATCCTGCCCACACCCCCATTTGCTTTCCTTTTCCAAGCCCTCAACAGGTACTCCGCGCAGAAAGGGGGGGGGAGGGGGTGCAGCTTGAAAAGACAGGTAGCAAGCAGAATGTCCCCCAGTGTGTGTCCACTCCTCTTTCCTTTTTTCCGCCGCTCCTTAATGATCCCGAAGACCTCTCTCACCCTCCCTTGGAAACCTGTGCGAAGAGACAGGTGGAAATGCGCGGATGAGAGGCCAGGACACACGATCCGTTGCGTGAGGACGAGGTGAGATCTTTAAAGTGGCGCACATGTGTGTGTGACACTTTCCTTCAAGGTTTTCATCCCCTTTTTATCATTCATAAAAATCTACCTTTTTTCACCTCCCTCCTATAGAGTTCAATTCATCGCCAAGGTCTCACTCACCAGAAAGGATGTGTGCTTGAAATGTTGTTGAATGGTTGAGGCGATGGTCATTGCGGATTTGGAGGAAAGGTTATTTAACTGTGTTGCATAGAGTGCGCGGTTTTTAACTGAACTGATGGAAACACACCAGTCTTCAACAGGTTGGAACACAAGGTTGTGTGTTCCTTGTCAGTTAATCCTTGTTACGGGAGTATTCTTAACTTGAAACCCTGCTAGATAAACACACTTAATTGCGATTAAAGATACATAGATACTGGACAAAAATACAAAGATCAGGCGTGTTTTAAATAGCAATAAATTGTTTACGAAACGAGCTTTTCCGATTTTAAATTTGAAAATATTATGGATAAACATTAGTAGATCTATTAAGAAGGCATTGGGTGGGGGGAGGGCATGGATCTTCATCCCATCATCAATACGATAGCAGTTTTATTCCGGTTAGAATGTCATTTAGCTACGGAGTTACAAATGGTTACATCAGTCACATCACCAACTATCCGAAAATAATCCTGGGTCCACGATTTCGTGCATTGTGCCATCGTCCCAAGTATGAAAATAACCTTGGATATCCTGACTAACTTTCAACATGTATTTTATTTAGCTGCTGGGAAGTTTCTGTATTTTCTATATATAGATATCTCTTGTGTTTTATGGACAAATTTTACTCGCCAAGAGGAAGCTTAGATGCTTAAAGACATCTGCAGTCATCTGAATATTAAGTAAAGGGATTACATTCTTGAATCACTCCTGCTATTCTTGAACGTGAAATTTGTTGTTGTTTTGGTTTCGGGCATCATTTGGCGTCAGAATTCGACACCAGGCTGATTGGTGATAATGTTTCGTAAAAGCCCACCTGTTTCTAAAGGTGAAATTGAGATGTAGTTTTCCGTAATAAATGGGAAATCTGTTTATTCTCTTTGAAGGTTAAATCTGGAATGTTGTTTGGTCTTGAAACACTGAACCAGACAAAGGCGCACTCGATTTAGCATAGTTACCTTGTTCCAGCTACGCGATTTTTTATACCTCAGAATTCTAATGCTTGCTTTCGGGTGGCATTAAAGGAAATTGTTGATGTGCTGGCAGGCAGGTGTATGTCTAATGCGTTTTCTGCGCCACCATATGATGGCGTCCACGCAAGACAATTAGGCTTTTAGACGATTTTTTTTGCCGTCTTCAGGCCCTCAGCGCACGTAGACACGTGTTTGTTATTCTTTCGTGAAGAAATTAAACTTCACCTATTTAATGAAGGAGAGAAGTTTTTGCTGTGCGGCAGGTGGACGAGAAGTCAGTCATAAATTGTATCCCACAAAATGCATGCTTTAATTGGGCACGCTCGTAATTACTTTCACCTGACGCTCTGTAAATCTGTAGGTTAGTACCGGTCATCTGCGTCGCGCACCCTCGGCTCAAACACAATGGTCAGTCTTCACAAAACCGCACTGAGGTGCATAGTTGAGAACAGGTTGCCATCATGGATGTTGGCGCCATTGATACGGTCAAAGAATGCTGTTGTCCAAGCAGAAATAGGTTTGACCAGTAAGTACTGCACCGATATTCAGCACAAGGGCTGGCTTATCTGAACATTGTATGCAGAACTTTGTTGCCCATTCGGTTCTATAACAAGGAATTTGGTCAGACTTTGGAAAACATCTTTTTTATTTTATTTTTTGGAAGAGATGTATATATGTGCTGAAAATATTTATACGGGGCTCATACAGTCAGGTATTGCATGATGTTATGTAACGTGATGTATGCGTAAGATGAAATGCATTGTTCTGTTGTGGAAATATCTTATTAGATCGGCATACTTTGGACAGGCCTTTGCGTATCTCATGTTTCTTCCAAACAGCGTGGTCTGTTTAAGCTTGTATGACATTACAGTTTAAAAACAAAGAGGTTTTCATGTATTCTGTATGTCTTCCAAATTTGAATTTAGTTTTTAAAGGAGAGCAAAAATTTTCTTTTAAAGGGAAAACGTTTACATTTTTAAAGTGTATTTTAAGCTATACTTGAAAAAGTTATAAATTGTAAATGAAAAATAAGCGGAATTTTGGGTGCATTATACATTGTCAGATTCAAAAGCTCTGATTACACTTATTTCAAATATTCTAGAGTGATCAGATATTTAAGAATATATCAGCAGAACGTTTTTGCGATAATGGATAAATTAAAATTAAACTCCATTCTGTTGCGTCCTTTAACGTATGCCTCGTATGAATTTATTGGTTTATTGAACACAAAACGCTCAAGCTGAATCACAGTTTTGCAATATAGGATTTTAATTTAAGGATTTATAGTAATTTACCTTTGAGGGAAGTCATATAATTGGACGAAAGTCCTAATTTGTTTATGGGTGTATATTTTAAGGTTGGTTCACATCGGCCGCAATGCATCACGACTTTGAGGATTGAATTGCTGATTTTGCTTTTGTAAAAAGAAGTAAAAATGCAAGACACGTTTGAAGCTTGTATAGGTGAAATTATAACGATTTATTCTTCATATAACAAATGTATATAATATATTTCATAGGCAACTTTCTTGGTGAGAGTGACGACATCATACATAATTTAACTACGGTAAAAGCCTATTTCAATATAGCTTTGATAAAAAATTCGTACAAGACTGGATTGTATTTTCCATACAACGTACACATTGACTAAGGTGATGGAAAAAGTGCAGCTCATTTTATAAGTGCGAGTAATAATAATCGATATTTTATATAATTATAAGTAAATTGATCATAAATGAGCGAGAGGACAAATATCATATATAGGCTACTACATGACGAATGAAACGTATTCTTAAGTCTAACTTGAGGTAAGGATTTTTAATCTCAGATTAATATGGCTGGACTCTTTAGAACAACAAATGACTAGAACTTCGTTATAAGCTATAACTTGTAATGACGTAGATTTGCTGATACAAGATGTTTTTAAAACATTAATTCCAGAACATTTTTTTACAAATTCCGAAATGATTATTATATTTTTTACAATTTCAATTTAAAAGCATTGCTTCCTGATTTCAGGTAAGTAGTGTTGTATATCGTGTAAGGCACATGCCTTCATATAATATGCTTTTATTTTGAAATTTGGAAGCAATTAAGCATTCATAATCGTTTGAAGAAAAAGCACATCTACGTGCAAGCTACTGACTATGTTTTCACATTATATATATAAAAAGCATGAAGTATTTCGCGCAGGCATTTAAAATGCATAAGTAATAGTTGTGCCGTCGTACAGGGTGTGTCAGCAGTCTCGCTTCAACGTTGTGGCTGAAAGTTACGTTTCATAACATTCTTATTCACGTTGAATTTCAGGTAATGAGACATCTGATTCACTCTGCAATTGAGATTGCTCAACAATGCAAACACCAGTTTTTTCCAGTTTTTTTGGTGGTTTGTATTTTTGGTATTGTTAAATGCCGTTTTTTGCAAAGCCGTTTTTCAGTCTTTTTATAGTCCATAGTGATGGGGCTTTGGATGATGGAGGCTTTGGGTACGACCGTTGGCTATTCAAGGTCCAAGTCTGTCCTGGCTTTGGACGATGGAGGAGTTGGCCACGCAGGCGCCCCCATCGCCGTGCTTCAGCAGGAGGGACATTCTGGAAAAGGTCTTTCCGCAGGCCTTGCAGGAGTACTTTTTGACGTCCGAATGCGTCTGCAAGTGCGCCCTCAGGTTGGAGCGATCGGCGAAAGCTCGGTTGCAGTTGGGGCAGATAAAGGGTTTCTCCCCGGTGTGGGTGCGGATGTGACCCTGCAGGAGCCAAGGGCGTGAGAACCTCTTGGGGCACATGGGGCACAGGCAGGGCAGACTGTGGCACCGGATGTGCATCTTGAGCGATCCCAGGGACATGTACACCTTGTCGCAGTACTTGCAGCTGAAAGTCCGCTTGTTGGTGGTGGAACAATGGAACTGCTGGTGTTTGGAAAGTCCGCTGTAGGTCGAGTAGCTCTTGTTGCAGTTGGGACACTGGTAGCGGGGACCACTGTCTGGCGTGCGACGCTTGGTCAGCGGCTTGGGGGACTCCTCGCTGATGACCAACTGGTCCTCATAGTCCTTGTCCTCGCTCTGGACACTGCCGTTGCTGTCGCATCGCTCGGACTCGGCCCAGTAGCTGGACGTAACGGTCATGTTGACAGCGGAATCCACGGTGGCGTTGCTGTCCGATGACTCTGCGTGTTCGTCGCGAACCGGAAGTGACAGTTTGTCATTCTGGGGCGCCTTGGATGTGTCTCTGGGCGGTGTGTAGGGCGACAGTGGACATGGGCAGGAAGGCGATGGGGGCTCCGATCGAGAGGGGTACAGGGTGCCCTTGGGGATCGGGTGCACGGAGTACCCCTGCTGGGGGTGCAGGGCTCGGTGAGACGAGGGCGACACTGAAGACGTTGGCGGCAGGAAGTGATGAGGATAAGCGGCCTCAGAGTAAGGGTTGGAAGGGTAGGGATAGGGAAAATTGAAAGGAAGGTACGGTGCCAAGAAGGGCTTCATCCATGGGAGGGCACTGGCGGTGCTGGATGCGTTCAGGTTCAGCGGCTCCAGGACCGAGGAGCGTCCGTAGATGTCGCCCAGGGTGGCCGAAGGGCGACCCGCGAAGACCGGGGCGGTCGCTGGTACCAGAGGCGGATTTGGACTGGCGGCTGGAGAAGGCGTTTGATAGGACGTCGAGCTACACACGCTCTCGCTGCCGCTGTCGTAGTTTCGCTCCTTCTTTTCAGAAATATCTGTTCGGGAAAAATAGTCATTGGTTAGAAATTGTAATATATAGAAAAATTGTTTAAAGCTTTAAAGTTTTGGCAAGCAAAATTTGGCGATTTTAGTGAGGATTGAACTTCTTGCTTTAAGAATGATTTTTTTTTCGGTTTCCAGTTGGCTGTCTCGAATGTTGGCTCAATTCATCATTTCAAATTATTCAGTGGTTCGTTGAGGTTTAATTTGCGCAAATTCGAACATTTGAAGTCACCGCAGACTTCTGGAAATTTGATTTTGAACATCTCGTCATTTTTTCCTTCAAAATGAGATAGCGTTTTTAAAAATATTCGGATATGAATACGAAGGTCAGTTTTCTAGAAGTATTCCATTCTCAATTTTTTTTCCGTTGCCGAGTTCCTGAGCATTTCATCAATTTTTTCTTTTTTTGAAGAAGACAAAGTCTCAGTTTGCAGAAGTACAAATCTGATGAACTCAGAATTTCCAGAAGGCTGCATCTGCTTCCATGTTTCAAGCATGCGCAAGAGGCAGTTTTTTATTTGTTTTCAGAACCGAGTTCGAAGTTCGTATTCACGATTCAATCCATTCTCAAAAATGTTTTTTTCTGTTGCTCCGACAGAATGTTTGTTATGTCCCCGCTCGGCGACGATAAGATAACGGTGGGCGAACTTACCGAGTTCCAAGTGCGGCGAGGTGAGGCCGAGGTGCCATTTCCTCTTTTTGGCGTCCGAACAAGACGACGAAGATAAACCATGGTGGCGCTTCTTTTTGATGAGAAACGCTCGAGGCATGTTTACGACTTAAGTTACGATTGGGAAAAAAAATCACTGAGCTTTCTTGGCCTGCCCTTTACTGGAGGCAGAGAAGGTTTTGGACGATGTGAACCGTGTGAGGTGCGCGCTCAGACTGAGGTTCCCTGGCCCTTGGGTCGCCTTCAAATCCTCTCGGTTCGCACCCGGTGCCCGCCCCATCGCCGATCCCTCGACCCACCCCCGGGCCTATTGTGATTGCTGGTAACGGCCGCCAAGCCAGCCGCCGACGGTCAGGTGCAAGCGATGAGATCCACCAATGAGCATCGGCCTCAGGGACAGGTGCAAACGGCTCAAGCTTTACGGTTAAGAGCGAGCAATTGAAAGCTAGGCAGCACGTGTGATACCCGCCACCCCCTCGGAGGAACCTACCCAGATCCCTCACCCCCCGCCCCCTAATGACTACCAGCAGCACTACCACCATGCACCGCTTTATGCTTCGCTTGGCCCATGCTTTTTCACTCCGGCTTAGCATTGTTATGCAGCAACAGCACTCCCTGCATGGGCACCCCTGCTCTCGCCATTATGGGGGATAGGCCAGGGGTTTGGTTTTCATTGACACTCTGCACTCCCACCCCCCCGACCCCCATTCCCACACACTCGCTCGGACCTTTCAATGGCCCCCGCAGCCCGTACGTAACATATGCCCCGCCGACTGCAGCGCCCTCTGCTTCCAGACAATGGTTAACGGCCGCCATTTGCAATCCGATTGCTTTTGTGAGGCGCCCATTGTGAGAGCGTTTTAAAAAGATTGAGTTATTTTAGGGCCGTGTGCGTGCGCGTTTTCAATGTCCCCACCCCGGGTCCTTCGACCGTTAATAGACTATTTATAGGATTAGGAAAAGAAAACAGACTTGTGGGTGTTTTAAAGTTTGGACAAGCCACGGACATGTGGTTGGCTAAATAATGGTTTTAAGTGCATAGCCCGTTGACCATTGGAGCTGTTGACATTTGCTTTACGTCTTGTTATTTTCCAATTAATGTTTGTTTTAAGATCCATCAATACAACTTGCTACCCCAAACAGCGTTTATATTTCATGAAAAAATGTTAATATCTAAATCGGGTCATGGTACTTTCCGCTTGAGTGAAATCGATATAATTCAACCCGGTACCCTACAATAAGCAAAGATGTGCCGTATAGTAAGGAGGTGTAATCATTTAAACCATGTAATTTAAAAAAAATTATATGTATATTTATTATGATGGTCACCATCATACAAACTGAATTTCTGTAAATTGTTGTAATTTGTATCAGTTTTTTTTTGTAAATGTATACAGTGAAGATGGTAAGAAATATCGATCCAATACCTCCAATGGTCGAATGGTCAATACACATTTGTTTCACGTGCAGTGCTTGTATTATCTCTACGTGAATTCATAATAAAATTGTAATTAAATCCAACACAAATTTTAAGAAATAATTCAATTGCCACGCCAACAAAGAAGATACACAGGCCTTGATAAAACTGGTTGCTCAATATGGCTGCTAAAATTTTCCATTTGAAGGAATAGTTTGATTAATCTTTCGTTAGAGTAACTTGTTGGGAAGTTCATTAGTTATGTTAAATAGTTCACGTAATTTTTCGACTCTGGTTTGCCTAATTGCGTTAATTTGTTTTCAGCTGTTTGGGATTGAACGTTTAAGTGAGCAAACATTAGTTGGTCATGATTATGGTACTCGCGATATATTTTTCACACAAAACGTGTAAAAGCCAGCTATAAATTTTCCGTGTCCATTTTATGTCATCAGCTTTTGCAATTTCAAAAAATTACCCGTACTCCAACTCCTTCGCAAATTCGAACCAGGTGAAAATGTCCCATGGAGAGGCAAGAAGGGAAGAACCGCAGACCCCCCTCTTTGTTCTTAAGTTTATGGATTTTACTTTTATGCGTTGCAATGCGTAATCCTGTCAGCAGTTCTTAAAACGTTGGTATACTTTACGGATAAGCAACAAGCAGCTTATAATTTTCCCTCACATAAAAATTCAACACCTTCTTGGCTTTTCTTTTTATGTTCAGCTAGCCTCAATCATATTAGTTTGAACTATTTCAAATTTTGATAGGAATTTCATTTTTTGAAAATGAAAAAAAAAAAAAAAAACCCGAGTCTAATGTTGAATCACTCGAGTTTAATCTCATTCTATTCGAGCCATAAAATTCATGTAAGGAAAGTTAGGTTTTGTAGATAAAAGATAACACATTTTACAATGTATACTTCAATTTCAATGTTTACATCAAAAATATCATTGAAGCAATTAATCATTTAAGATCAAGATTAATTCTCCACTTTTCATTTACAGGAAAATCCTTCAAGTGCACGAAGAGCTCACATGATGATACATCATAAAGATGTTAACAAAGTTCACCAAAGAAGCCTTATATCCGAAGGGTAATGACGCTTTAAGCTTATTTGCCAAAAAATTAATGAAATCCATAATTGTACATTAAGGAAAATTGGACTGACTTCAATATACATGTAAAAGCAAGGAGTTCATTGTTCTTTGGTAGCCATAATATCTATGTAATAACTACATTATTAAGAACATTGAGATGAATAGAATGACACATTTAGTTAGATGCTTTTCAAAAAATCCAGCTACATGTACTTCCAGAACTGAAGGGCAACGAACATGAACCTACTTTAGTCAAACTTTGCAGTCAGTTTCTGACCTAGGAACGATCAAATATCATTCAATTCAATTCAACTCAGTACCCTCTACTTTCAACAAAGATGCTGTATGCTATCTGGTGATGTAGAATGTAATCCATCAACCCATGTTGTTATTTATTTTTTATTTTTGTTAGTATTATTCAGTGGCTACCACCGCATTTTGATAACCATCATCATCTTTGTTAAACTGAATCTCTGTTAGCTTAGGGCTATCCTTTGGAAGAGAATTCCAACGCATGATGCATGCAAGAAATAAAACCAATAGTATCTGGATCCGAACGGGCTCTGATTTCCATAAGTGGATTTGAATGTAAGGTTCTGCCACCGTGTCATCATCACGAGGCTATCAGCCTTCAACATTAACAATCTTCTCTTAAATTGTATAAATTAGAGATTTCTGGCGTTAATCGCTGGTGGCACAGCTTTGATTTTTCCTCGGTTGACGGGCAATTAACGAGTTTCATTGAAGGGGCTGAAAAAACTTCATTCGTAATAAAAAGGAAAATAATTGGAGGCAGATTTTTTCGCCGTATCTAAATTGCAGCTCGAGTAAATCTAAAGCGTGCCCAGAAATTAGTCGAGGCGAACATTATCTTCCTGTTGTTGGGAAACAAAGCGCAAAAAACGCCGGCTAAAAGCTCTCACCTGTCGTTTATTACCCCCTGGCCCATGCGGCTAAAGCGTACCCCTCCCTGCTCAGCTGCCGTTACTGTCCCTGCGTTTGTTCTTTGCTCTTCGAAGAGGGCCCCATCACTATTGGCCCAGAGGAGGCAGCGGGAGGGGGGGGGGGGGGAGATATTTCGCATTGTGGACATGGAGGGGCCCTCTGACGCACGTGCCCCAATCTGCATATTTGGATAATAACTCGCGGAGTGGGTTTCGGGGTGCACCCGCGTGTAGACGAGCACGTGCCGTTAACCCAGACGGGGTTTAAGGCGACCCCTCTTTGTGCCCAGGGGAGGGGGAGGTGGTGGTTCCACAATCGATGTGTCGACTCGTCATGCGACGGACGTCGGAATGACTATTTTGGCCCGGGCTCGTTGGCCGGGCAGGTGTTGCTTCCCTGCACGCCGATCCCTTTTGTATTTTATTTTAATTAGACCCGGGTTAAGGGCGCACTTCAATAGGTCTCGTCGCATTCACCGCACGCCGCTCGCGCTGGGGCCTTTGTGTCTTTGACCCCGGCGTCCAGGAGCACGCGCCGAGGTCCAATATGGCCGAGGTCATTGTTTGCCCGACCCCAGAAACGGCCCGAAAGGTGCGTTGGGACACGTGTGAGCCAGACTTAGCTCCACTGTTTAATTGACCGTGATTGTCGCCTTGCACGTGCTCGTTTTAGTGATATTTAGGCGGTCTTAACCACATTTGCACGTTTTGGGTGCTCAAAGACACCCTTAGATAAAGGTGTGTAAAATAGCCAGTTAGGCGTTGGAAGCGTTTCGGACCCTTTTCTGAACTTCCCAATTTGCGAATTTATACATGTAGACATGGTATACTTAATTTGCATATGAAGTTGTGTTCGAATAGTGCAACATCCTGCATGCGAGAGCAAAGAAATTTGTGATTGAATTAAACATGTCCAGAGCATTTACTGCAAATATAGGCTACATGTACGTTATAACATGGAACTTGTTTTTTAACGCCGACCAGAAGGATGACCACCATTTAAAAAATGACGTATTTTTGCTTGAAATGCAGTACTTATTATAATTCGAAAATGACCTATTTATTTATACAAAAATAATACAAAACTAAACATAAAAGAACCCGTTAGTCAAACTCCGACGCCCATCTGCGGAGGTTTCATTGAGAAAAAAAAAACCGTTTTCGGAGGTCGCAATAGGCCTATGGTTTTTTCAAGTTTATTTTTTATATGCATGTATAAACGGGAGATTTTCAAATTATAAAAAATAACTCAAACCCCTATGTAGACAACCAACACTACACGGGAGAATATAAATTGATTTAATACGTAGTTGAAACAAAAATGTGTAATTTTTTGAGTACCGGTAACCATTTGTTTTTGCATGGTGGGCAATCTTTCTGGTCGGACCTGCAACAGCACCAGTGTATAGTGTATCAACATTCGATATCTCGATCAGACATGCATCGTGCATCATACGGAATGGATTAATATATTCGATTCAGAAATGTATATCGCAGTTTTTATTTGTTTCTGTTTTGTTCAATTGGAATGTTTTGCAATATACGTGTAACATGTATATTATTGGGTATTTGTGTTCTTGAAAGGCGGTTGCATGAGCTGAGCTTGTGCTAGACTGCCAGTCACAGAAAAGAAAATAATAATAATGATTAAATATGTTGAAATATACTAATTATAGAGATCTTACCTTGTTAAGATTTGTCATGTCTATCATAATGATATCAAGAGCAAACCGGTCGAAATCGGTGTTAATTTGTGAAAGATCCAACTTCATTAGCCTTGAGTTTAAAATGTTTGAATTACAAAATCAAAATTAAAACAATTAATTGTTCACGCTGTGGTCACCATGCACAGATTCAGTAAACCAGGTGGAGCTTCACCTGGTCAGGTACATTGTGGATAATTGTCCAACCCTGTATCAATGAGTCTTATCATGGTCCAGCTAATTAATAATGGTATATTTATTTGTACAAAACCATTGTTTCAAAGAACATGGATTTAATTGTAAAATTACGTTATTACATCTGTTTGTTAATATTATTTGCTTCAAAGGTTCAATGCAGGGGTATAGCTGGTCGAAATAACATTATGCATTCTATCGTATACCTACTGTACATGAATTTTTTATTTTTTATGCTTTATTTTAAACGTTCAGTAAGCCTTACGGGTATGAGAAATTGTTTTTACTTCAGTTCTTGGTAGCATATAAATCCTAGCACTTTAACAAATCCGGCTGTATGAATATATAGTCATATAGGCAATTTATGCCATATATTTTAGAAAATCCTTTCGAGAATTAACGTCATTATCATTTCTTGCGATGTGACCGTTTCACCTTTGATTGAGCATAGTAAATTTTGATTGAATGCATATAACTCTGCTGGAATTGCCAAATTTCGCTGGATGTTAAAGTGAGCTGAGTCCAAAAGGACTTTTAAAGCGAAACGGCCACGGTTAGTACGCCGCTTAGCACCTGTATGCAAATGGCTTGTGCAATAACGCCGTGCATTCACTGTTTAACAATTGCCATAAACATCTGAGTGTTATACCTATGAAGCAAAAAGTAAACTCATATAATGGAGCAACTGCCGTTAATGCTAGCTGCTTGTCTTTTGCTTTCATTGCTCCGGATATGTTGACGTGGCCCATACGTTATCCGGGTTTTTCGGGTACCCTGTATCGGTCAGAATTCTTCTCAACCTGGACAATGCGTTTGTATTTTGACATGGTCATTCATCGCGGTCCGAGCTGATGAGATGAGCAAACATCCTTTTTTTTTCGACAGGTGTGCCGTTAAAACTATGAGCTATGGACTCAGATGCAGGTCGCGGAAACGCCATCTAGCACATGGGCCAAATTTTGAACAGATGGGCCACGGGTGTGCGCACGTAGGTGCAAGCAGGACTGGGTAGGGGGTCACTCTCGAGGGCTGTTGACGGCTCGCGTGGGGCAATTACAGGAACACCTAAAATGGATGCCTGGAAATTGGGAGGTATTGGCCATGCCACAGTTGGCTCGTTTCAGCTAATTAACCTTGTTTGGGGTGTCCCACCATGGACGCTAACCGCTGCCATGGCTTCTGGGAAATAGACGCCATAAAACCAATGGGCAAACAATTCTTTCCTGACATGTATATATCAAAGTCTTGAAAAGAAAAGCTTTTTGGTTCATTGAAAAAAATGCGAGTGGGAATTTGTGCTTGTGTCAACGGTTGCTCTCACGTTTCTGTCATTATATTAATTAAATTCAAAGCAATATTTTCACTGCAACTAATATTCTTGAATATTGAAGTACATTATAGGGGTTAATTGTTGGTGTTCGCACCAGCAACATATAATAAAAGGGGATGACATAGAGACGATTAGGTTGGGTGGAACACATTTAAAGCGCCTGCTCCGCATGCCTCTGAGAGCTGCCAATAATTACAATCGTAATTGGTTCAGTGAGGAGCAAATGTACGGCGTATGAGGATACATTGTTTATAAAAAATAGCATTATGTAAATGTATGTTTCTACGTGAGAGGTCCATTTGAGAGCTGATAGTGATTGCAACAATCGATAATAATCTCAGATGATCTGTCCATCTCTCCAACTCGCAACATTAACTCTCAGAACCGATCCCACTTGATTTCTGCCAGCATCTACTGAAATTGTGAGATTGAAGAGGGCACGCTGAACAGTACAAAACAGGCTGTAATTTTAACTCCACTTCACTTGACAGATTTTTACTCTTAAGTTAATCGCGGTAATAACTGTCAAACAGCACTCTCATTCCCGTGTCCTGGCAATTGCAAGTTTAAAATCTCGACGGCTGCTGTCGCTCTCAAATGGACACCCAGCCGACACGATATTGTGATTCAAATATACCATCTACAATTGTATACCTAATGCGACATGAACATGTACAATAAATTAAATTGACATGAATCGATATTATTAATTCGTTTATAAAGCCAAGATTTTACGAAAATACAACGATAATTGTCTCTGTAAGAACAATGTTAAAATATTGCATTGAAATATATTTTTTAGATAGCCTCCTTTTTGCACTGTATTTGGAACATAATGTACATGTACATTATTCAACTAATTCATGATTATTTTACAAAAAATGTCATGAAGTGTCGCTATAGTGATAAACACAGGATAACCATTTTAATATACAGCACATTTCAAATCGATTTTTGTATGTTTTTCGCACAAAAGAGTGCAGTAGATAACTTATTTTTTCAGCATTACTTACAAGTGAAACTGTGCTAAACAATTACAGCAGCACATAGAAGTGGTTTCATTTAGATTTAGCATCATGCCTAAAACGTCTGCATCGAATTGATTCCCGTGTGAAGAGCATTGCTGTGGAGGATGCCACGTGGTTGTGCTTGCTGGTCAGCACCGGACAGTGTACTCAGCGCGTGCCTTTGGGAATGTGGGGAATTTCGTCATATTCGCGACAGAGGTTCTGATGGACTGCCCACGCTCCCTCCGCCATCTTTTTGGCGTCGTCACAGGGGTTACCCATTGTCGATGCGCAGACATTTGGGCAGTGGCATAAGGTGCAAGCATGCATGCAGACAGAAAAACTATAAAAAAAAAAGCAGCCCGACTGCTGGGGAAGGGTGCAGTGCGTGGAGGTGCACCCATGGATATATCCACGATGGCGAAAAAAACCGCATGCATGAAAGGGTGTGCATTTTCGCTTTGATGAGGGGGGTGGGGGGGGGAAGTCGATGGTGCGGGTGGGGGAGGCACGTGTCTGCCGCCTCACGCACGCTTCGCTCGCCTGTGCTCGAGCTTTTTGGCTGCTGGTCAGTCACGCGTTGCCTTCCGTCCGGCAGGTGAGAAGAGGTTCAGGTGTTGCCGTCGACGGTCCACCTACAGAGGCGAGCCTCCGGGCTGTTTCACCTTTTCGAAAGTAGGTAAAGTATAGAGCCCCCACCCCATCCCCTCCCTAGCCCAGTCTGCCGCCATTGGTCCACCCAATGCCCCCGGCTAGCATCGCTCAGGTAGACCCTCGTTTTGTCACTGGGGAGAGAGAACAAAAAAATTGGGTAAAGATCAGCTTTGGATGAGCAGATGGGTAACCCTATCGAGCCTCGAGTGGTCCGCAGGGGTCACTCTTATGTTACTGGCCTTTTGATTTCTTGTCCACGTGTCCTTGCTCGTACTTTCTAGTCCAATTGCGCGGCCTTAAATTTAATTAACTGCGCGTTTGTTCCAATTAGTTAATTGCAACAAGGTAGCATTTGTGGTAATTAAAGCTGCTAAGTACTTCGTTTTTAATTGCGCTTCATGGAGGAATAGAGTCACGTGTGCAGAGTCTGGTGCGATTAGCGCTAGGTTCGGGGGAAAAACATAAGATTAAAACATCTAGAAATGACATTCATATCATACGTGACATCTAAGTAGCCCACTCAGTATCTGACTATCTTAAGTAAAATTGCTTCCAAATTACGTAAAGAAGACAAATTGTAGGAGCCATTCCACACCTGCTATAGTGGTGAGGAAGCAATTGGAGCACGATCACCCCATGCTCTGTGAACTTCACAGTGAAAATGCAGTGACACCACAACAACAATGCTAACGTGTGCTGCACATACATCGTTTTGTGTTGCACAAGTTATCCGAAAGCGTGGCAAGTGCCACACGTTTTTGGGCAAATTTCGAAAAAAAACCACAAGTTTTTCACTAAGTGCTAGTTTCTGTTTTTGAAATTAAACAGCATTGGTGTACAACGTTTGGACAAAATCAAAATATTTTTCACGAAAGTAGGCCTATGCAGTTTTTTTCCCCCGCACGTAATACGTTATGGTTTGGCATCCTTCAATTATCTGAATCCACCTAAGCTTAAGCATATTCTACTGTAATTTATTGCTACACTAACCATGACCAGCCAGGGTGAAATAGCAAAAATCCACTATTATGTTTAGGAAAATGAGTTCATTGATCAGTATTTTTGCATTAATGTTTGTCATATTTTTCCACTGCAGGATTTCGAATATTTCATGCATGCTGCGGATTATCTGGGATCTCGATCATCTAGGGAAGTTCATTGTGAAATAAAAAGGTGCAAAAAGTTTACTGGGTATCAAGTATCGCTACTGATCAGTGAGCACCCGCCCTGGGCCTTTTATGCGCACTAGATGGCGCAATATGCGCGTCCAATGACATCTCGGCCAGATGAACGGCCGGCTGCGGCCACTCCTCTCGAGTCGAGTTCTTGACGTGTCCAGGTTCCTGTTTTCGTCTCGCCCGACATGTGCTGCTGTTATCGGGGATTTGGCCACCGTAGTGTGTGCACAAGTGGGAATAAGGAGACAGGCGGGTTCGCCAAAGTTTTGGAGGGTAAGCAAGCATGACTATGGGGACGAGGGTAGGGGCGGAGGGGGGCAAGTAGAGATGCCTGGGTTTCGGTGCAGCTGTTCGCGTGGCTGGCGCGTGGCAATCACAGTACCCAGTTTTACCTTCTCATCAAAATGCGAGCAGGTGAGAGAGAAAACTTTGGGGAGAGGGAAAAAGAAAGGAAGCCGGGTTTTTTTTTTTTTTGGGGAGGGAGGCGAGGGTAGCATAGAAGCTCAAAATGTTGCACTCCACTGGACAAGCGCGCGCTCACCGCTTTATTAATGGTCATTTTCCCCACCAATTATTTGTTTGGCTCCTAAGGGTCACATGACTTATTTACAAGGCGTCCATAAAATATTTCGGAAAAACACCAAAGCTTAAAAGTCATACAAGGCCACGAGATAAAAAATACAAATAAAATGAGAAAAAAGAAAGAACCGAGAAATGTCAGGTGTGAAAAGCCTTGCCCTTTGTTGCACCTGCAGCACATACTTCTGAGCATGGTTCTATCTCTGGGCTCTAGCCACCTTCGAGCTTAGACCTGAGTTGTCTGGGTTTGTCACGGTGCAATGAATCGGTAACACTAATGACAGTGTACATCAGTGTTTTTGCGACTTCTCACTGGCGATATTTCAGGTCAGTATATCACTGGGAATCTAAACCGTTCTGAACGTACGGTGTATGTACCGTGGATGAGAAGTGGGAGCGATAGTTACTATCGAGAGTTGTTTCAGATTGTCTGCTCATTTGATAGTTTTTTCTCACGTGAAATTGCGCGTTTGATAAAACTCCGCTTGATATTCTGAGTGGTATTCCATCAGATGCGAAAATGACGAATGCAAAGAGCTAGAAACATCTCAACCGCAACGCAATATTCGATAATATTCAAAAATAATATTTTAGAGCACTTATTACCACCCTGTACACCAGGACGCTAGAAGTTTGTTGGCAGCCAGATAAATGTGACATAAGGCTGAGCTATGCGTAAAGTACAGCAGAGGTACTTACAGTACACGGTAGACCTACACGTTTCCTGTTTGAGAAAACCGGAAATTTTCCCACTTGATCAGGATAAAAAAACCTGCAGATTAGTCATGCTAATTTGTGCGCTATAAAATAAAAAAGAACCTGCACACCTTTTCAAGGACATTGTGGAACTTTTGCAAATGTACTAAATTTGTTTCAAAACGGTTCTGCAATAAACTGGATTTGTTTCATTTTATTTTAATTTTTTTATTTTTTATTGATTGATATTCAGCATTGCTGAAAATCCGCATTCCTTCAACTTCAACTTGATTTGACAATATGGTTCAAGTATAACAGAACCTTGATTTTCCAAAGGTGCTAATTTGTTGCATTTGCTGCAACGGTCGTTAAAGCGAGTTGATTCGAACAATATTGCAAACACCAGTTTGTTGAATTCAGCTCACTATGCAGTTATGGCAAATGTAGCATTTTTTCACGCAATAATTTTGCTTTAAATTAAAAATCGTTGATGTAAGAACCCATCACTCGTTCTCGTATCGTTGCCTTTTATAATCGCTTATTAGACTCACTGTGTGTTTCATCGACGTTAAACGATTGCTGCCGTGCTGTCACGTACATGTAAATTACTTTGTACATGATGTGCCACGCAGGCTGAGGCTGTACATGTATACGTTGCATCTATCATTTGTCTTTTAAATCTAACTCCTAAATTCCTCACCTAGTCGTCTGTTTGCCAATTTGGACTTGGGCTATAAACCGTGCCAACTTTGATGCGGTAATTGCAATTTGACAAGGTCACAGGATTATTTAAGGCTGTTTTGTATTCCATGCAAGCAAGCACAATTGCCCTTGCAGACTTCCTTGCTGCATGGCTCAAATTATTAATCGTATTTATAACTGCACTGACGATTGATTTTAAATTACGGGCCATTAATTTGCACCATGCGTACTCATGGATTGGTTTACGATTCTGGTTAAATGAGTCATTCTTTTATCAAAAAGGCATAAAATTTAACTATTCACGCACATGTGGACGAACAGAGGACGGAAATCATAAACTGATTAAAACGGATTAATAATTTCATTTTACATTTTCCAAAAATGTAAATAGATACGTTATTTGACAAACAGCATCAATGGCAGGGATACTCAGCTATTATCCTTAACAATATTGATTCCTTTTTTCACACTATAATCCAAACTTAAAGCTTTCGATCGTGCATAAAGCTATTAGTTTTGCAGTCAAATATTTCTAGTCGTGTTTAAAAAAAAACTTTTGCCAAAACGCTCCTGTCATAAAAATGTCCTAAATTCTAAAATGTCGAAAAGAAACGCTAGTGTTAATTACTATTTTTATAAAACATGCCCAAGAATAATTTTATGTACTATTTTCTTTAGAAATATTATTGACATGTCGCACACGTATTTCAACAGCGACACAACTCAAAAATGTACTTTTTTCAGAAACGGTTAAACTGTTTGTAAATTTCAAATTACTCGCACGTTTAAGTGACACAATTGCTCATCTGACAATATTAATCATGAAGTTACATTATTTTATATTTTGATAATTCATAAAGGAATGCGTGCTGAACACTTTCGTGATAACAGCTCAAAATTCACGTTTCTTAAATTGTTTAAAGTGTGCTTTATTGTGCAGTACGGTGAGTGCACTGTAAGAGACGATAAGCCAATGCTACGTTTACCATCGAATAACATGCTTTTACCAATTTCGCCGGCAGAATAACTCAATAATGACATACATTGTAAGTTAATGCATCGCTAAGCACGCGTTAAGTACGGGTCGTTGAGGTCAGGGTTGCCAGCAAAGCCAAGTTAAGGTTTTCCGTTCAGACGCACCTTGTGAGGTGACAATCTTACATTTGGGCACCGATAAAACGACAGCACCTGCTGGAAGCACCCAGCCAAATTGCGGTCCCATAACCATGCCCACCCAAGGTGATAATCTCTTTGAAGAAACGCTCACGAAGTCGAGCTCGTCTCGTGATTACTTATCAACACGATTCAAATTGAGCAACGTTTTCGGTTAAGTCTGATGCGCCATGCAGCAGCATCTGTCCTTTAACTTATCTTCGATTTATTGTGCTCACAGCGACATATTGGCGAAGTTGAAAGCATTCGGTACACAGATGAAATCAATCGATAACGTTTTACGTAACTGGGAGAAAAAAAACCGGCGTTGATCCAGGTTCGAACAAAGCAACTGGAGTCGGTTGGGGCTGTGTTGTCCCACCTGTTCCTATAGGATGCTAATTCAAATCTGAAACAGAGGTGCACATGGCCAGCCTCCGCACCATAAAGACGCAGACAACCCACAAATTAAACAAACGAGCACGCGCGCGCGCACACCTTGATGGCGAACAATAAGCGGAACACCTGACAGGTAAATCCGCATGGGTTGGACGCTTCGGTGCAGCCATGAAACCCCCAAATTAAGTTGCATTGTCTGAAATGGGCACCCGGTGGCAGAAGAGAACGCTCTTGGACACGTCAAGAGCGTTGCGCAGCCTGCGCTGAAGAGCGTCTCGACGATCACGTTTTAGAGCTTTTACATTTACATGTACCGGTTTAAGGATATATCCCACAGTGTATTGAATTTGATAATGTGTACTATTTCCGAAGATCAAAATGTGCTATGAAAGTGGATCAACCCTTAAGGGAGGACGTGCTAAAAGAAACGTCCGTGCTGTGACCATGTGCATATGCCATGACCTTGTTTCTGGTAAATGATTCAGCAAGCATTGAATATCGTCAGTGTCAATTTTCCGCAAAATGTGCATGTAAAAGAAACTATTCTGCGTACAAAGTTGCATTACCCTTAAAATATCCAGTCAATATTTCCAAAGAAGTAAATTAATATTTTACATATGTTCGATTATTTGGAAGAAATCTGGGACGTGAGAAGCAGCCATGCGCACCAATTCAGGCATATTGAATTATTTTTATGAGGTACTTTTTTCGGGTTATGGGTTAACGGTTAACCGATATCAGTTTTCGTGTTCGAAACGCTGAACATAAGTAAAGTACTTTGCTGGGGCTAATTAAACCAGGCAACCAAGGATTATAACTCAACGTCAGGCACTCATCATCAGGCTCGACTTTAAAGATTATATTTACTCAATATTCATTGTCGTCCGCAAACTTTGCAAAATGTTTTGTAAATACACTCGTAGATGGTGTAAATTAATCAATATTTCAGTGCATATAATTATGTTCGCCTGGTGTCCTAACCGTAGTCTAAAGTTGTTTTAGGCTATTTTATAAGTGTATTTTCATAGAAATAATCCTGGAATGTTGATTAAATACTATTCGATCCAAGTGGTCAAATATCTCACAATGGTTCTTTCCAAAATACGTGATACATAGTAATTATATTGTGATAAAGCCTGAATTTATTTCAAATCTCGCAGCCTTTTATCGCCAGATGTGCACCATCAATTATGGTTACAGTTACTGAATGACCGAGCCATTTAGTAGGTGGCGCCATCTAGGGATACCTTTAATAACTAATTTCGTATTCATTAAAAACAAAAATATTGGACAAGCCTATTAATTCTGGGCATCATGTGACTGAAGTGGTAACAGATTTTTTAAAGGAGTCTCAGCGACGTTCATAAAAAGTTGAAACATCGGAAAACATACCAACCTTGGCTGCGACTCCTTTCTTAAATAATTAAATAATCTAATATACTCGTTTATTAATTGGACAGATACAATAAAATTCACATTATTGTAAAATATTATGCTTAAATATTATACCCGAAAATTATTATTTACAAAATTACCACCAGAAAATTATTATTTACAAAATTACCACCAGAAAATCATTAAATTTGCTTTTCCAAAAACGGAAATTATTTGTAAGAAAGATAAACGTAATTTGTAGAGCAAGGTCGTTGATAAATTTTATAAGCTGAAGAAAAATGCAGATTAAAATAAGACCTCAGAGATAGATAACTTTGCTCAAAATTGACATCATTATTATTAAGATTTTCCTATATAATTCCTGCTTTTCAGTACATGCATTTATTTCGTACCAAGAGCATGCACTGTACACATATCATTATTACATTTACCAGAAGGAATCTTGTTTTTAAAAGCAGTTTGGTTTAAGTCGAAACCCCCACGTTGGGACTGTCATAAACGTCAGATACGGGCAGAGCTCCTAGCGGCAAGGTGAGAAACCAAATCGTTTTGTAATCGCACTGGCACCAGGGGGCGCTAGCTATCGACCTTCGCCATCCATTGGCGTTCAATTTGAAAATGGCTGCCGGTGGAATTTCGGATGAGGGCCATACTCAGAAACTTTTAAATAGCTTAAATGAGCAAAGAAATAACGGCAATCACTGCGACGTCTACCTAAGAGTTGCTGGAAAACAATTAGCCGCTCATTCTTGCGTCTTGGCTGCATGCAGCCCGTTTTTCCAGAGCGTGTTTGAGCGCCGAAGCCAAACTTCGGTAAGCCTAACTTCTGGAACCTTGGAACTAGATGTGCCGGGGATGCTGGGCCCGTTGGTGGGGCTCGAAAGTGGCGGCTTAGAAGCCGTACAGGGCCTTTTATCGTACATTTACACTGGTAAGGTAGGGCTGAGTGCAACGAACGCCGAGTTAGTTGTTCAGCTAGCCGATGTTGTGATGTTGGATGGTTTGTCAGCATTGGCAAGAAGCTTCCTGCAACATAGCAACCCGAACACTACTTTGCCCAGCAGTTCCAAAGCCAAAGACCTTACCCCCCAAGTTCGTCAGCAGTTTTTTGTTAGACATTCACCTGTAGGAGCTGCGGGTGGGACCACGATCCCAAAGCCTGCAGTGAACCCGCAAACGCAGAGTGACATTCGTAAGACGCAATGCCGAGCAATGCGCCAACGAAGACCCAAGCAACAGTTCGTCCTAAAAAATATAACGCGTTTCAGGCCATGGACAGATTCAAGAGGCAGTGACGATGATCTCGCAGGAAGCGATGTATCCTTCAATTTATCGGATCACAAGAAGACGTTCAGATGCCTGCAGTGTTCTTTTGTGTCTGATAACACTCGCAAGATCCGTTTGCATCGCAAGATACACTGTGGGAAAGCCTATATATGCAATTGTTGCGGCTTCATAGCATTTCAGGCCCATGAACTTTTGGATCACCTGCTTGAGGCAAAGCATTCTGAAAAAGTGTGCAGTTTGTGTGGCTTCAAAGCGCAGACCGCTGCGAGCTTTGAAGAGCACTTGCACATGCATAATGACAGGAAGCCGTTCTTCTGCGTATCTTGCAGTTTGCGTTTTCGGACACGTACGGCCCTCTCGCTGCACATGCCTGAACACACAGTGAAACAAACTAAGGGCACTGCACGCTGTCAGGCATCCAAACGAAAATCTCCTTTACAAGCTCATAATCAAATTGAACCTGATACTGTGCAACCGATCTCGTCAAGGGCTGTCAGCTACTCGCATTCTGAAAATTTTACAAACAATTTATCACGTCCGACCGAACTGCAGGACCTTAGGAAGCGTGTATTTGCACGTGTTAAACTCAAGAGATATCAATGCGAAATTTGTGGAGATAGATTTTCTCATGCAAAAAACAAGCATCTCCATGTAAGAATCCATCATTTTGGCTCAAATTTGCTCGAGCCTAGTACTCAGTTATAAAGGTCATCAAATGGGACTTTGGAAGTCATTTGATGTGCAAAGTAGTTTTTTGTTAATAAAATCTTGTTACTCTTTGTTTCTTAATTTTTTTTTATCTTGTTAGAAAATAAAACAAAGTAAATGCAATCCTCATGTCCTCAATTGTTTCCATACCACAAGAGATGTCTTGCTTAGTATTATGTATATTATACCCAAATTACCTTTGCTAAGCAACCTACATGTACGTATGTAAAACTTCATCTAATCTTTCAAGTATAATACTTGATGAGTATGACTGTTTGAGTGCTTATTTGTTAATGATAAGCAAGTGAGGATTATGTGAAAACAACATGCATATTATTGATCTACATTGTGCATTTTATTCATATACTGCAGGTAACCCAATAAATAAATGAAACATTCTTTTTCTCATGTCTGAATTGTTTGCTTGGATTTTCCTTTTGCCTTATATTTGCAATAATTTGAAGGTAATTTTTCATTTGCATTGTATTTGTAATGTGAAAACGTTTTTATATTTTTATTTTGACATGATTAATCTAGTCGACAAATGTTGCACACAACAAGATTGCACACAAATTCCATGTGACAACAAATCTAACCATCCTGCAAAATCGATAGGGTTTCATGAAGTGCTGTTTATTCTAAAATAAACAGGACATTTCACTTCATGTGATTTACCAAGAAATTGGCAACTTTTGAGTTGTGTCACTGTTGAATTACATGTGCAATATTTGAGCTGCCCTGACATTCATTCATTAATATTAGAATACATAAATCAGCTAATTTTTCTTTATTTCTTAGATCATGTTTTCACAAAAGCAAGATCAAGACACCACAGTATTGTACGTACAAAAAAGGCATTGCTAACAAATTTAACCTCAAAAAAAATTTCCACAACATGATGAACACATTTAAATAACAAATAGGGTAGTTTCAGGTCTCTATTTCTCTCCTTCTTCGACGCCAGCTTGAGTCATTAGTTCTGCTATGTTTTTCTCCAAATCATCTATACGAGTACCCATTTCATCAAGTAGAACCAAATAATTAAGGAAAAAACAATAGCTTTATCAAAATAAACAAAAATGGTTAAAAATAAACTGACTAAACGCTGAAATTCTGGACACATGAATTTTGGCGTTCAATTTTGTTCTGGTTTAAGCTCGACCTCTCAGCAGTGTTATAGGGACATGAGCAAGTAAAATGATTCGCCATCAAAGTTGACAAAAAAGGATATTTCTTGATACTATTTGATCGGACATGGTTTGAAATTTGTCTTGCATTTGTTGAAGCAAGGTTTGTACCTGAAAAGAAACGCCATACCATTTCAAACGTAAATTATATTGATCGACAAAAGAAATGGTTCCAATATGAACAATAAAGGCATATTACGTATTGTGTTAAGTCTTGAAAATTTTTCGGATCTATTGATCCAGCATCTTGGCTTTTGTCAGGTCCTGGTCGCATTTCTTGCTTGGTGTCCGCCATTTTCACTTCAATTTAATGTGAATGCGCATGCGCGGTAGTTGCCCAAATGGTAGTTTGTGATTGTGCTCACTAGATGTCGCTAAACGCAGTTTATAATAAATAGTTCTTGGAATTAAAGATAGATGGCAGCACAGTCTCTAAGGCAGCGTCGAATCGGTTCCCGCCAATTTCGAAAAAGATGGACATGTTAAAACGTTTTTTTTTAAAACTTCAGGTCATTGCAAAGTTTTCAAAGATACTTGTATGCGAAGGCATTTTCCCGATCATATTTACATTAAAATTGAGTTAAAAATTTCGGATAATGAAAATGGATACTGAATGTTTGTCGATAACATTAAATATTCCGTCCATTTCAAAATCTCGACTATAAATTTGAACTGACTGTATCTCACGTACGAAGCTAAAAATACGTATTTCAAAGCACCAACGTAGACCATTTTGTTTTTAAAATTGCTGCTTATCAATTGTGCAGATTGTGACTAGAACTAATGTGTGGATTTAGAACTAAGGCTGAATCTGCTTAACATGCAATGTTTTTTATCACAATCTTTTACTTCAGTTACCTGCTATCACTGTTAAATTTATTTACTCAAAGTGGAGTTGGTCGTCTGGTAGTATTTTCCAGCTTTCATTTACAGATGCAATTTATAAAAAACATAAAGACGAATAAAATTCAAAAATTGCCGCCACAAATAACCAGGGATCACAAATCTCCCTTTTTGGGGGTCCATCTTAGATTTCTCGCTGATTATTTTGATATAACCAGTCGCTAAATGGTGAATTTTTTTGTGTTTCATAAAAAATCGGAACATTTTCAAATTTTAATCGCTCCAGAAACACGGAAAAAATAAATTAAAATTCAGCATGAATATATGTTAAATTATACAAATTTAACAGTGATTGAAGCAATCCTGGCATGATAACACTTACACAATTTAAACGTTTGGTGTATGTTTTCTGAAAAACGGCAAGTTGAACATGCTTCTATAGCTCTCCTGGATCCTCCACTGCATAGCCTGTCACGCTTGCATCTACATAGATGGCGCTGGGGTTTCAAACATGTTTTTGCATATGACCAGGGTTAATGATGTTGATTACGAAATCACAAGGCAGAGCGCTTTAACGTGTTGCTAGTTTTTATTCGAAAATATAGCTGTGCCTTTGCATTTTTTACTATCCATAATTGACATGAATTTCACACTTTTTTTGTTACAGAAGGATATTTTATTGTTTTGCGATAGATTGAATTGAATTACAGGCTGCTGTGTAGTTTGAATTTTGCTTCAATGCAATGTTTATCGTCAGGATTATGGTAAATACGATAATACTGTACATGATTGTCTCATTTACTCTGTTGGGATTTGCATGGCTACGGATGGCGGATGGATATCCTTTTCGGTGACAGACAACCTTGAATGGCTGTCGTAATAATGATTTCGAAAATTCACGTTTTAACTCCGTTATTATAGTAGTTTGTCCGTTTGTTTCTCCCATGGAGGTGAGCGCTGCAGGCACAGCTGTTCGCCAATTTCTATTCTTCCCCTTTCATAAGAACGTGAATTTTATTTTATTTTTTTCAATCGTTCCATGTCTCATTCTCTCAGTCTTTTGCAAACGTAGCCAAGCGTAATCAAAATGGGCATAATAAATAATGCCACAGTCAGAATTAAGGTAGTTTAT
>JAQIXS010001150.1:0-33236 GCA_034700785.1 Rossiulus vilnensis | reverse complement strand
TCTGTATATATATGTATATTTTTTTCTGGCTTTTCTGTATAGTCTTTATTTTGTAAGTTGGGCCGTTTGCATCTTAGACCGAGGATATGGAGCCAAATGTCACCAAATATGAAAACCTCAGAAATTAGTTGTCTACTGTACAGATCGTGAACCAACGCGGGTTACATAAAGTAGAATAGTTTAGTGGGATATGATGGCTGGTGACCGTCGTTAATTTCGCAATATACATGTACGTGTATCTGATTGCATTGTGGCGTAATAGAGAATCCACAGGGGTGGAATAGCTTTCTGATTGTATCCCAATTAATTGCATGCGGTGCAGCAATGCGAATAATCACAGCTGCTATTGCGTGATTCTCGTCGCCATCTGAAATCATCCTCTGGGATTACTCTGTGACCGGCTAAGTCATGCACGGAAGACAATGAACTTAATTTAGGAGAACGTCGTATTTGCTATTTCCTCGCGGGATGCTCGATATCATGACTGTTGTCTGCGACAGTGTAACAAAAGGCCAGCGACGAGCGGAAGTGAATGTCAGCTCAATAATTGTACCAGTGTTGTGTTATATTACACATCATGTAGCTTTAAGATTGGAACAATGCGCGTCGAAACCAAAGAGCAGCAGATATAGAAAATATTGCACTCTTTTGTCATTATTTCTGAGGCCCCTGCTGCATGCTGGTCTTCATACCGTGGAAAATCTTACGAATAACCCGGCGGGTTGAGTGACGGTAGGTAGTGCCCCCACTTGAGTGTCACCTTTTCTTTACTACCTTAATTGTCAAGTTCAATAAGGACAGCAATATCGGGGTTTGTCAGGTATAGCGCTTTCTCCACCAGAGATATCAAGTCATAAATCATTTGCGAAAATATTTTACCCACATCTGTTTTTAAATCACACACTTGCAAACAGAATGATTTTGAAAATGTTGTCTGCCGACAGTTTCGTCTGCTATAATATCCTTAAGGAATCGGTGCGGATGTAAATATCGGTACATATACATGTACATTATCATTTTTTTTAAGTACACGTTTTATGTCTAAAGATAGCAACAATTAGTAAAATGAGTTGAGAATGTTGAAAGCAAAACAGGCAAAAAAAAGGAAACATTAGCTTTGAAATCCAAATTTAATATTTATTGTGCCAGCTAGATAAAATATAGCATTCGAACGTAATTTGGAAAAAAAGAAATGCACTTATGTATGTGCATGTACGATTGGTAAATCATTAAATTGATTTATTTGTTTTACTGGCAAATCTAGAGCATTTTCTGAACATAAAATTTGTTTTCTCCTCTCAGACTTGTCTGTATTCATTATGCGAGTAACTAACGGTTAGCTTTTTTTTTTTGCAATAACTTCGTAGCATTATTTTAAGTCGCAAAATAGTCTTCATCTTTACTCGCTGCGAGTCATGCAATGTGAATTTAGGATCATAGGAATTACAATTAAGAAATTGAATTAACTTTTACGGAAGGGTGAGCATTTTTTTTTTCAAATGAAACAGCGAAGAAAGCTTCTTATAGAAATTACTTTTCTTTTCACATTTAAATAAAACGGGGCTCTCACATCGGCCGATTACATTAAGTTGCTTTGTGAAGAAATGTACATGTAAATGTGATGGATCACAAATAATACGACAAAGAAAGTAGTAATTTCTTTTTTTCGCTTTAATGTCTGTAATCATCCCTTTTTCAGCTGAATCGCAATTTAGAGGTGAAACTGAAGGACTTCTTTATTCCTTATCAGATAAACTTTGCTGTAATTGCCAGGGTAAAGGAGAAGAATTTTATAGGCAGTCCTTAAGACTGCCTATTTCGTGAAAGAAAAGTATTTCTGTTAAAAAGTACTCCGATTCCTCGTATGCGAATAATTTTTTTAAAAAAATTTCGCTTATTCTAGGAAATTTCTCAAATCAGTGCTTAGAAAATCGTGAGGAGGAGGAGGATTTTTTGTATGATACTGTAGCTTGGTATTAATCGATTCACTTACAGCGATTTTCTATGGTTTGGAAGGGGAAACTGATGTGTGCTTGGGTTCGAGCGAATTATAGGCACACATTTCCAGATTTCTGATGGAAACTTGTTATCGAAAAACAGCTGCGAAATTGGATCGCAAGAATTGTATGATTCCTTGGCATAGCTGATCGAAGATTGAGCAAAAGGCTTCATGCGCAGCTTTGATTTGTTTGCTGAGCATCAAGCTGGAAACCAAGAGCATGCAGCCCGTACGTGGCGTCATGAAAATGTTTTCAACGTACAGATCGAATTGATGACCTTACCATCGATAGTACCAGTGTGACAGTTTAATTGTTTGGTCCCACCATTATAACCCAACTGAACATACTGTTTTTATTAAATGCATTTTGGAATATTTAAAAAGTCTGAAACGTAGGCCAATGTTTAAAATATTTAAAAAAAAAACCAAGAAAGTCATTTCAGCAAGACATTGAGACTTTTAATATATATATATATATATATATATAGTGTGGCGGTAATTTGCAGGAATTTCTTCTGGAAAATTCTCAGTTCACCAGAAAAATCAGGACATTTTATACTAATCGTTTGAGCAATTGATCTCATAAACGCGGGATTCATTAATGCAGCAGTATGCATGTATTTTATCGGCATGTTATTAAAAACATGTTTTGGAAATAAAGATTGAGACCATGTTCATGCATTAGTGCAACATCCATTATTTCAACTTTCTTGAAAATATATTTTTTTTGGAAATAAGGTCTGCCAAACTTTTCAATTTTTGTGCAAGGTCAAAATTATCATAGTAACGTTTTGAAAGGTTCAACGAAAGAATAACAAAGACGTCAGTGGGAGCATTTGAATGTTTGTCACAAATGAAAATTAAAATCGATCAAATATATCACGAATGACAAGTGGAGGTGACGAAATTGAGGCAATTCTTCTTGCTTTGAATAAATATTGAAACGGAAGTTACTGAAAGTTAAACTTAAAATACTAAGTTTAACTTTCAGTAACTTCCGTTTCAATATCATTCGCATCATTTTGTAAATAATGTATACATGTATAATTCGTACCCCATTGGGCTTAGCTTAATGCTATCTTATAATTTGAATGCATTCACTCATCAGTTAGATCAGCAGCGCAGTAGGCAGAAATATTTTTGAAATAATAGGATTTACGAAGCAGTTACATCGACTTGAAATTATTTGAATATCTAGGCTCTTAGCGTCATGAATATTGAATAATGCCTGAATCGTGCATGTTTGGCAGACAGACAATTCGCTCGGCGTCGCGGCGTAAGCTAACCATTTGAAAATGGTAATTGAACTTTATATCTTTTTGAACGAATTCCGTTTTATTTAAGGCCGCACAAAATCCATATGTATACACCATGTAGATGTATGAGAGTACTCTTGAGTCTTGGCCTTCTTTGATCGATACGACTTCATATCTTTACCTGAGTTCTGCTTTAAAAGTTAATACCGTATAACTTCAGCTAAGCAAAAATCACTTAAGTTAAAAGTAACGCTGGGTCCATTTCGAATTCTGCTTGTTGACAACGTGAAATTAATTGATAAGGCCTTATCGAGATGTATCCAGCCTTTGAGCTGCCTGTTGCGATTGGAAATGCGGCACGACGAGTAAGATTAAGTTAGCAAACTGGCTTCTTACCATCTCGTCTGCTTCAATCTGTGCAACAGTCTTAAAGAAACAACTAAAATGCATCGATAACTTGAGAAAATTGGATTCTAGATTGAATTTGGGCCCGCCTTTGTACTTTCCAGCCCACGAAGGTTGACGCAATACTTTTGCTCGGTGCAATCCAGAAGTACTTGGCGTGATTATCTACTGGTAATTAAAGTTGGATCTTCGTATATTATTTATTTTCGAATAATGTTTCAATAACATTTATAAATCAAATAGACGAAATCGATTGAAGCAAAAATGAAATGAAGGTATCCCAAGCTTTACGCTGCTAAAAATTCCATTTATGGCATCCTGGGTGGAAAAGGTGAGTATACCGTATACAACCACATGATGGTGAAGATTAACTTCGCGGATATCCAGATGTATGTGGGCATAGATAGAATAAACTATTTTATTATTATTATTATGTATAGGGTTATATACATGTATACCATAACTGACCATGTATTACCAATATGGTCATATATTGACAAAGCCTAATCTGGCAATTTTCGATAAAGCCATATATGACTTAAAGCATAGCTATGCATTGAAAAAATATAATGGCTCTACCAAATACGCTCACTTTCCATAAGCAAAAGGAATACATGCCAATATAAGCCTAGATAAAATTTTAACCTTAATATAGCCTACAGTACGTTAGTGTAACATATTTTCCATGTATGTGCATGTGTACATGTAGGCCTATGACAGAAATACTGTAAATATGTTGAATATGTGATCATATGTAAGAATGTATAAACAAACTGTACATAGATTAGTATGGACGTATACGTCCATATATGCCCATATTTACGTTTTCCACACGGAAATGTAATGGCATTTAAAAGACCTTACACTTTATAATCTTTAACAATGAGACATTTTTTACACATTTTTAATTTAAAATTATCAATTGATGAATCGGAATGTGAAATATTGTGGGAGGCAAAAGTGATATAGGGTGGGACCAACCCTATTAATCGAGTTAAGCTAGGGAATACCGGTATAGGTATTGATCTAGAAAATGTATTTCATATCATACATGCACTATAACGATTTAATTAAAACATTCACGTGCTCTTCAATGCGGTACTGAGAATTGTTTCCTGCTATTTCAAGACTCCAAAAAGGCATTATATCGATGCCTAGAGCACAGGCTGTACAGGTGTTGTTCATGCTAACTTTTTAACGTAGGCTATACTGTATCTTTCAAGGTGGTTATGCGCATTTCCTTTCTTGAAGATCTTAAATCCTCTGGATTTATTGTTGGAAGCGTGCGTTGCTTGCAGGACTATCTTTCATGACATCTGGATTTAACAACTGGCCTGTCTGCACTGAATTCCTTGTGAAACTCCTGCTGGGGATATTTTTCCTTGCGGGGTAACAGACGTAATGTAGATTTCCAAAATAAATTAAGGAATTAAATTTCCTGGAGGCGAAAAAAGCTCTCTCATTCTTGTGCCCGATTCAAGTTGCGTCAAACGTAACGCACGGACCCATCTTGTCACATGTTATAAAAAAGTGTGAATAGGCTTTCAATGAAGGCTTTTTTCCCAGAAGAAAAACCCTCAAGACTATATTATAGCAACAGAATGAAGATGTCAATATCGATTTCGTGCCCGCTATAAAGCCTAGTCACTAGTGGGTAATAGAGGGATTCTACATATACTTAGAGGATGGGGATCTACGGCTGCGTAGCTGCAATTGTCATATGCAATTGCCAGCAGAGTCCCTGACTTGGTGGCATTTGAGTCTGTCTGCGTAGTTTGCGCCATCAATATCTAAACTCGATTATCGCGGATGCGCCATTAAAATTCTGCATTTTCAAGTGCAGAAATTGCATATAAGCATGGCGTAATTGCAGACACGGTAATGCCTCGCTGACCTTCAAAGACACTTATGGTCGGTTGCGCAGAACTTAGTTGATTGAATCCGACGATTAAAACTGGACATCATGTTCAATTTGCAGAATACCTGTGCAAAACAACTGTGACACACTGGCCATCAGTGTTTCCAACTGAATTATATACGTTTTAAGCAAAATTAGAACATAGTTGGTTAGCACAGGTCACAGGGCAACAACCAGACCCAAAAGGATGGTCACCATGCAAGAAAATTACACATTTTGGCTGCAAAGACTTGTTGCATTTGCTCAATTTATGTATTACTTTCTAGAATGGGTTGGCCACTAGGGTCTGCGTTATTTTTTTTTTGTAATTTTAAATTATCTGTTTATTTTTACAAAAATAAACGGGGGACGCGTAATTGTTTCTACCCAAATTTAATTTTTAATAAATCAACAGGCTCAGACCCTAGCAGAGGCCTGATTCTACACGGGGGGGAAATAAATAGGCCCTATAAACATTATAGTAAGCATTTGCAGCTAAAGTGTGTAAATTTTTTTGCTTGGTGGGCATCCTATTGGCTCAGTCTTAACGTTAATAAAAAAAAGTGAAGAATAATTAAACTATTCTGGGCACCCTGGACAAAGTGCGTACGAATTGTTAACGTAAATTTTGACAAAATTTCCACAACAAAAGAAAGAAAATTGTGTCTGGACAATTTTAGAATTTTCTGACAAATTCGATGCCATCATTATTACATTTTAAGCTATCGTCACAGGATTTCATCCAATCATAGATTGTTGTATAATTTCTTCGCACATTTATTTTATCAGCATGCTTTAAAATATATATTATGGGGTCAAGGTTTTGTCTAAATCCCCAGGTTTTTGGTCGAGGCTTTACATTACTTGTTAGGTTTTTGATGATTCAACAAATTAATTATTAATACCTTTTCTAGTTAACCTGAAAAAGACGCTTCTAAGATGTCCCAACTTACTGTCTGGGAAGCGCCGTGGGATTCACGAAGCTTTTAGTTTAATCATAAGACGAGATTTGTTTAAATACATTACCGCTCTCATGGTGGTTGTGCATTTTAGCTTTCCCTGTTCGACGTTAACTTCGATCAAAGTTGACACACAACTCGCAATATTGACTGACTCGCACGGTAACGAGGACCGTTTTTGTTGTCTGTTTTATCCAAGCTCATTTCGCCCTGATAAGCTCGGCTTACTTGTAATGTCAGTGCCTAAATCGATATCTTCCTTAACTGAATCGAATTGTTTGTTCCGGGAAGGTACTTTGCTCTTTTTGGGCAGTTAATTCTTTATGGCAGGAAGAAAATCGTCTGTCCGTATAGATTTTTAGAGATTAGACATCTGGGTTTGACTGTCGATATCCAGAATATTACGAACAGTTGCATTTGAATCGTTATTCGGTGCCTGGTTTCTGGTCTCTCCGCATACCTCGTTTGCCTTGGAAATTGTCGCTGCTCCGCACACAACTCTTTCCACTGCATAAACTATGCAAATGGCAATTTTATCTATTACGCTTCATTGCCCCCTAAAATGAGCATTGAAATCATTCAGTGCAGCAAAATAGCTCAATCAAATGTGGTTGTACGCTGTTTGTGACACGGAACGGATTCACCGGAAACGAAGTATTTGGCAGTGGCTGAGTAATGCCTGGTGCAGGATATTTTCGTTCACCTTTTACATGGAATTAGTATGACTTTGATGTCCTCAAAAATGAAATTTCATATTACTGAAGAATACTGATATACTTCATGTCATTGTTCGTGTAAATTCACCTTTTTGGGCGTTTTTTTTTGAAGAAGAACAGATTGCCAAACTGAGTGACATAAACTTAATAAAATTCGAGTCACTATTCACTGGTTTTATTTCAGATTCGTGGATGGATTACGCCTATGCACCAGAGAGAGTGCGTTATGGTAACTTGACTCGAGTTTGGAACAGGTAACATTGAAAGATGTCTGCTTGACTGACGTTCCACTGAGTTCATTTGTGGCCGTTGATCTTGGTTGGACTGCATACGAAAGCGATAAACTGTGGTGAACAGATTCCAAGAATTGGATAAGGGTCAGTGAAAGGACATTGATTTTTTATAAACAATCGATACGGATTTTAGGAGAATCCTTTTAGACGATGGCAGATGGTACTAAACAAGCGGAGGTGGGATTGTGCAATTATATAGTGACGGCTTTTCGGTTTTTGTACTTGTCTTTAAGGTTCCCTGGTCACGACAGTTTCGGTTGTTGGGGCCTCCGGTATTACGTTATTTATTGTTCGGCGTTGGTTTAGATATAAACTTATATACTTTAACAAGCAGTGACGCAACTTTATATCTTTGAGAGAACTAGGTGCACAGTGAAGAAATTTGTTTAACACTGTTAAGCCCGACTTAGGTTGTGCAGAGCTGGTTGTCCACTAAGATCTGAGTTATTCTTTATGATTTGAAAATGTTTCGTTTTTTTTATGAAAATACTGAATAAAACAGTTTTCCGAAGTCGCATAACGGTTTCTTTTAATTTTTTTTATTTTTTAATATTTAAACGGTACATTTTCAGACTAAAAATTGATGCAGAAGCTAGTAGACGACCAATATTCCACACGATACAAAATAAAGTTAGCAATTATTACGAATATTTGAAGCAAAAATGTGGTAGTAGTTAGTGTTTTGCACTAACTCCTATTATATATTTTCGTTATTCAAGTAAGGTCATATAATGGATTTTTGTCCGTCTTTCCAATTTTTTTCTGTTTAGAAATATGATCAATAATAAAACTTCGTAGCGGATATTTTTTTTTAAAATCACAACTTATGAATTTGTCAAGCTCTTGTAAAGAATCTGGTACTCAAAGCACGTGACTACATTTCTTAATGGCTAATACATCTCCATCCCCGGTTAAGAAACAGAAATATATTTTTGTTTCTCTTGATAAAGGGTTCCGCGACTGTCTGCAGATGCTGAGGACTGAACATAAATAGCGTAGACTAGCTGCTTCGTTGCGTGGTTCACAAAGCAGTCTTATTTCGGATGAAATTGTGTTTGCACATTGTGCGTCTTTTGTACACACGGAACGACGGCTGAATCCAGATCCGTACATGTTTTGCTGCCTTTCATGCCCTTGTCTTCTTCGCTCATAACTGAATAATAAAATGGAAAAGTTGGTGTCTGTTTGCCCAGGCTGAGTTTGCTCGACTTCTACCTTGAGCGATTGTATTTACCGTTTTCAATGAGGGGGTTGGAAACGGATTTTTCAATGAATCTTTCATGCGTCGAGCTCTGGATCTGGCCCAATACTAGATGCTCCTTGCATCGAAACCGAACGCTTGCCAATAACTCTGCCAGCACTGGCTAAATGAATTAGAAAACATTAGTAAACCGCTCTCTCCTCAGCTCTCGTCTTCATTGAGTTAGACGTTTTGATGGGAGAAGGTCGGCGACACTTCACTTCACTCAGCGGACAGGATTTTTCATAAAGATTGTGCTCGCATCAAATCATATTAGACGCCATGCCCAACTGCGAATGCTTGCCAGGCTGACCTTTTATTCCAGTTGTTGACATCTTTATCCGAGATTATTTCTGGTCCTGCGTGCATTTTTCATCGGCGCTAACTAGACCATCAAATTAATATTCACGCTCGCAACTAATGGTGGATCATGGCGCCTAATCCGCCCCATTCTTAATGAAGTTACGTTCGTGCCATTTATACCGCTAATTCCCGTAATAGAGACGTCGGTCATTTTGGCGGCTTCGTCAATGATCACTTCATTTGAATTACATGTAACCACAATTTTGAGCGTTAATTCGCCCGGGCCGCCGGGTTATTAAGCAGGATTCAAAAGCGGCCACGTGACGCTTTCTGGCTATGACATCCGGTTGGGTTTCTGCGTTGAGCGCAAATCGGTGTTAACGACCTGCTGAAAAGAAGCGAATTTGTCATACGTGTTTTGGGCGCAATTTGTTACTTGTACGAAGGTTTACTGTATTATGCTGCCCGTGAATGCAGCTCTTCTCCAGGTCTCCATAAAGAGAGTGATGGTGACTCTTACCTACAAGTACATTCGAAATCTGTCAAAGATGGAGTAACATACAGCATGTCCGCTATCATCCAAGTATCCCCCTTCACCTCCCAACACATTTTGAGTTAAGGTGAAGTGAATTAATCCGAACAAAGTTTACTATTTGGTGGTTTAAAATATAAAAAAAATTATGCTAATTTAAGATATGATCACGGATGTAATAGTCGAATACGGCCATATATTGGCCATACCTGAGCCGTATATAGCCATACAGCATGTGGCATGCTAAATTCGATCCTTGAATTGAGACATTTAAAAAAAATATATAAATATAGGGTCAAGGTTCTAGATAACTACGCAGGCAACAATTTATTGTTATGTACTTTAGTGACGAATATCCATGAAGAAACCACTGTAAAATGTTTTTTTGAGGATGAACTAATTATCATAGAGCAATAATTTTTGTTTTGAATTTTTCATCAGTTTGACAGAATTAACATTTCCAAAAAATAGCAACTTTAGCAAGTCATATATGGCGGAGTACTTGGCGAAATATGGAAAAGATTCCATTTTTTGCTAGAGATGATCTAATTACTGCTAACTTCTTATACATGCGAAAATAAATAAAACTGTCACTTTAATATGCGTTACTGTATTTTATTTTCCACGTATGGACATAAAGATTTGTACGGCTATATCTGAAAATGTTTGCATTCAGTACAGTAGGGCCTGTACAGTATAGTCATACGGAAGAATATAAAACATGCATGCATTACATAAATGTATATGTATGGACATATGTGTTTTATGGAGTTATATGAACAGTAAATCGGCATATCCATATAGGTCCATTTGTGGCCAATTTCGTGTCGAATATATGACCTTTACTTTTTTGTCCACACGGGATGCCTTGGAGTGGTATCTCCGAGACTGATTTCTGATACAAAGTTGTACATTGTGAAATACATGGTTGCCATATCTTGTAAATATAAACCTATTTGGATCAAAAGTAATGCAACAACATGCTTTCCCTCATATTAAATCAGTTTTTTGGACGGTTTGAAGACCTTTTCCAATTTCGCTTCTAGAACAAAATCGTATTTTGATATTCATTCAAAAAATAACGTCATTGGAGAGCAATGGCATGACAAATATTCATCGAATGGATATAGTTGAAATATTTTGCGATCAATATCTCGAATTCATTTAATTAAAACTAATACATACATAAAGTTAGAAAAAAAAATACAGAATGAAGATTAAACCTGGTTTATGTTGGCCAAACTTCCAAAATACTGAAGTTCAAATTATGCATATCTACAGATGCAATTTTAATTTCCCGGAATGAATTATGCAGCTTTTGGAAATCTCAATGATCGATTTCTTTCATGTTGGAGTCGGAATGCTAATGGAATCTTAATGGATTTTCTTTGAAAGAAGTTTTTTTACCAATGACGTTTTCGGCTCTTTTCAGGCTCTGGAAAACGTATGCTGTAATTTCTCATTTTTTATTTGATAGGTATTTTGGAAAATCATACCTAACTTGTGAAATTGAATTATGGTAGTTTTTTTTATTCGCTCGGCTTTAACGTGCTTTTTATGGGAATCTGAAAAAAAATGCTTCTGGATCTGTCTATAGGCCTTTATCAACTCTTTTGTCTTCATCGTGATTATGGCATTTAATAACCATATCGAGATTATATCTTAAGAAATGATTACAATATGACTAGTAATGCATTATTTCTTAAATGCTGCACGCAGATAATAACTCCTATTATACCAAAATATGATCTGCCTCTCCAAATGCTTTTATATAATATTCCTATGGATAAAATAATCCCAAAAAAAGACAATGTACCATGTACTTTGCATAGAAATTTTACGACGGCATCATATACTTAACATTTAAAACGTGAACATTTGTTCTGAATGATCTTAATGAATATGCATTTATCCATCCAACCTAAAAATTCCTTCTCTGCCTCCACTGAGGCAACTTTATAGGCTCATTATGAATGATTTTCTATAGATACTAAAAAGCCTCGTATCATTAATTAATTTTTATAAAGAGAATTAATCAAACGTATGCATTTACTCAAAGATAAATGCATGATATCCTCATAAATAATTATATTAATGCATTTTTATTAAATTAAAAATGGTGGTTTTAAGGTTGGATAATATAATCTATGCTCTCCTATATAATTGAAAGTTTAATGTTTTTGCACTTTAAATCATAATAAAAAGTGCATTAGCCCACGTACTTTCGTTAAGCGTGATAGTACGATGTTTTGCTAGAATGACTCCTGCTAATAATGCATGTAGTAGATGCTTAAAATGCGATTTTCACTAAAATGTAATTTTCTTCTTAGATTTTGGCCATTATGCTAAATCTTGAAAAACGTTCAAACCATGTTTTTAAATACAGAATTATTCAGTTTTTCAGCAAAAAAAATTCCTATTATTTTGGATTCTCTTTATACTAACATCACTTTGGTTAAATCTACCTCAATTGTTGCGTATATCAGGTTTATTAATGTTTTAATGGCATTCGCGAAAATCCTAAAAGATGAGTCGAGAATATATTAAGTTAGCGTTTCAGCATATTTCGTGTGTACATAAATGTGTAAAAGTGTGCTTTTGTGTGTATTTAATTTTAGTTATAGCTTCATAAAATTTTGAAAACAGTTCATTGAGAAGAATATTTTCCTTCAAACTATTACGCTATTCCTGTATGAATATTTTGGTTAGCTATCTTACGCTTGCATTAAGCCGATTTTTACTACCGGTGGAACGTATATTTACCGTGTCATTCTGTAATGTCTTTTTGCGAGCTATCCTTGGCCGCATGACGAAAATTTCTGGTTCATAAATTACGTGGCATCCCATGATTCTTATCCGAATCATAACCTGTTGTATATGGGATATGCAGATTTTATAGCCTCGGCAAAGGCAGATTCGCGGTTTTCTGAAACCCATTAGCTGCATTATGCATGTTACAAAAAGTGAATTGCCAGAGAAAGCAGGCTATGTAACTACAATTAAAATGCAAACGACGTCAATTTATGATTCTCCCTACAGTCGTCTGTTAGGATACATCACCTATCAGAGGCATGGCGTGCCAGCCTTGAGAAGTTTTATATCAAGTCTTGAAAAATGTTGCTTATAAAATGATTTAAAAAAATTTAAAAAAATTGCCAACTCTTTGTGAATTGTACATTTGTCAAGCCCCTAATTTTTCAACTACGGTTTAGGTGCACTTCTAAGTAAGAATTCATTATAAGTGGTCACTTTTTGCAAAATAGGTTTTATTCTATAACATATAACTGGCTTTGAATTGAAACTCAGCTGTTATTTTTTAGCTTCTGAAATTGCTTTCATGGCGATGTAATTATTGCATCGTTCTGTAAAGATGAATTGTAAGTTACCAGTTCGCTGCCTAGCTGAAAGTCAGATTTCTTGTAAACGCTTGTTAAAAGATTAATTACTGATGAAATACAACGTCATGGTGCGGTGCATGGAATGTACGAAAGGGTAATTCTTTTAAAGAAAAGTCGATTGCAGTCTTCATAGCAAGGTAGTTTTGTGTAACTTTCCAATGATAGACTTTAGAACTTAGCTTGCAGTTGCCATTGATGAAATCCTCCCTGTAGGACCATTAGAAGGCGAAATTATGTAACTTGAGATTTACAGGGTGTCCAGAGATTCTCATAGCAATTTTATAAAAAAAAATGTTCACATATATATAATTGAGCCGATTGTTGCATAATCAAACGAGTGACACCATTTACACCTTCGGTGGGGGACATCCTTATGGGTCGGCCTTTATCAACAAACTGCTGGAGTGTTCGGAGTCTTTGTGGACATTCCTCGACTTGCCACGTCCCCGTGGCCACGTATTAAAATTCATCCATCCGGCTCGGCCCATTTCAGGACAAATCTTCTCGGAGGTGTGCTTTAATATACATTTGAAAGCCGGCCGTGTACATCGCTCAATAGCTCCCCCATAACGACCAGTTTTCGTTGGGCCTCCGTTCCGTTTAACCCGGGGTAATTTGTTTCTCGCCCTGCGAACACCGCAACTCCGAAATGGATTCTCGGTTTATCTGCGAGAGGAATACGAAATTTCGTCGCCAAGCCGCGAGTCGTTAAACAACGTTGGCGCCCGTTAACTTTTTCTTTTTGGCCAGCGCCTGTGGCCCCAGTCCATGGCATCCAATTTCCTCTCGCCTGATGCGCGGGAAATGCTGCAAATGTTTACGAAAGCAGACTATTGATATGCAAATGCAATAGGCTCGATGCCCGCTTTTCCAGCATGCAAATGTGTCCACGAGGACCGCGCCGAAAACTTTAATGCTTTTTATTTTCATTTGCTGGTGCGCAACCCGCAGCTGCAGGCGAAGGCCAAGAATGAAAAAGCAGGTGATAGAAGCACTAATTCCACGACCGTAGCAATACGAATTGCTGATGAGTTCGCACTCAAAACTTTCGCTTTTGGCGAAAACGCATTGTCATGGAAATATAAGCCGTGCCTGCTCAATGTTTAGTACTTCTACATGGGTCGAAGCGAGCGGTAAGCGTGTCGAAACGAAGTGCAAGGCGACTCGCATGATACCGTCACCATGATCCTGCTGACTAAGTTTAAGTTTCAGATTGCATTCAGCAATTTGATCAAGTCAACTCAGTACGCTACTTCCAGCAAAGAAGATGTCATGGGGCAGGGGCGTGTAATCCATCAACCCATGTTATTTTTGCATTCTGCAATTGCCACCGCATTTTGATGGTCACCATCATCATTGCCATACTGAATTCCTGTTAGCTTAGGGCTGTCTTTTGGAAGAGATTTCCAACGTGTGAACATGATTAGAATGCAAAGTTTTACTGCCTCGGTGGTTTCGTTTAAAGATTTCCTCCACAAAATTAGTACTTCTTGACTATGTACATTTTTCGAAAATCCCATGCATTGACACTCCCGTCTTGATCGCAGTGTCTCCCACTGGAGATCCTTGATAATTTGGGAAACGGTCTCATCTCTGACGAATTTAGCACTCGATCAACCCTGTAAGGATACCAAACAAGGCATAAGTGTCCAAAAAGCAATGTAACTAATGAAAAATGTCCAATCTAACTTTTTGTGGGAATTTTATGAACAAATCTAATGCGTTCATTAGCTAAACCAGTAATTTTACTAACGCAATGCCACATTAAAGTGAGTACAGTTTTTCAATTTAAATTCAGTAACCAGTTGTCGACATGTGCCTGAAGATAAGAGAAGAAATTTATTCACCCAACTTATTAGATTGTTAAGCACTCAAAAGGATTGCCACCGTGCAAAAAAAAATCCTTTTTATATTCAAATTCTTATTATAATTGCTAAATTTATTTTTTACCTTATTTAATTTATTGGCTGTTAACTAGGGTTTGATTTTGCCTACTGAAGTATTACTCTGGAGATTTGGGGCTCTACGCTCTTAAACACCAATAAAAATTCGCGATTTTACTTTGTTTTATTTTTATAAATGCCCCTTTATTTATTTAAAAAAAACTAGAAAAAAAACTGTTAATGCGACCTCCGAAAACGGGCTCAATATAATCTCCGAAGATGGGCTTCGGAGTTTTCATAACGGATTTTTTTCAAGTATTACCTTTTTATAAATAAACGGGACATTTCCAAATTATAAGAAAATCTAACTCAAGACTTTATAGTGAACAATCATTCTACACGGTTAAAGATAAATTTAGCAATTATAAGAAAAATATTTGAAGTAAAACTGTGTGTTTTTTGCATGGAATAAGCGCGGCATTTTTGTTTCGTGGCCCCATTTGTGGAATTAATTAAACGACCAGATCTATATTTAGCCTGAAGAAGTTTATTTTTCATAAATCAGTTGATTAAATTTTTTTTTAAAAATGAATCTTTTTTGGAAAATGCTATCTCTGACTCATCGAAATCGCCATCCATAAATGTTGAGCTTATGTATATTAAACGTGCTTTTCTGATGACGCATAAACGTTTAGGTAGTAAAGTTAGGTAATTAAATTGAGATACTGCAAATTATGTACGCTGTATTACTTCATAAATCTAAAGATGATATTCGTTTATTGAAATGCCAAGTGTCATAGTCGCCATCGGCACTTTCGCCTGTCTCGCTAAAGCTAATTTACGAAATAGCTTTGGGTTTAATCGAATTAATGAAGATTAAATGCATACTTTTTTTGAAAACGCTATACATTTTTGCCGCTTATCTTCACCAGCTCATAAAATTTATCGAGTGGATTGATGCTTATGTGAATCGGTTAAAAAAACGAAGTGATTCATCAAATTTGCGCTTAAATATAGGCAATTTTTGAATATTCCTCTCCTCTTGAAAAATCTAATTTTTGACGATAAAATGTTTCCCATGCATCACGTAATTGACTAATAAGCTGCAAGCCTTCTTCGAATATCATGTTCTAATTGAATAATCTATTTTATGAGTGGATGCTCCGTAATCCAATTCTTTCAAAAGTAATTATTTGTTGCGGTGATTTTTACATAAAAATTCCACTTTTGACCCCTTCTCCCCCTTTTACCTGCTACATCCCGTCCCATGCACCACACAAAGTATGGTGATGTCGTAACGTTTTTTACTCTGGTACGACTATTTCTATATTAAATTACATGTACCGGTACATCAAATGTCAAGCTGAGATAATGTTTTCTTTCCAAATTACATGTTATAAAAATGCAATATAAATGTCATTTTAGGGCATTCCCTCAGTGTTTCAATATTCGTGTTTTAAATTTTATTTTAACTCGCCATAGAGATTGCATTTTAGTCATAGCATAAAACTTAATTAATGTTATTGGAGTCTTTTCCACATTGATTATGGTGTTATTAATAACAACAAGAATGATGGAAATCTCTGCAAATGTTTCTAATTCCTGCTCGTTTGGGTACATTGCAGATGAATTATACATTTACATTTACATATACTTTATATTTCATCCACTCGCATAACCTTAGCCAACTAGGGATACTTAATTAAAACGTTCGCATGCTTAGTCAGCTGCTCGCATGCTATTGCAAATCTTATTAGATTCTTGAATGCATTAAAAACTTTAGAAAACTAAAATGTGCTTATTGGTTCGCCCGTGATGTCATGATTATGAATTTTGCCCCCTGGATATAGGCAATCATTGCGCTCTGTTAACATCTGCGTGTTTGCCATCTTACATTAATGAAAGGTCTGAAATTCCTTGGGAATGCATCGGAAATGAAATCTTCTGAGATACGTTTTAATCGACCAAAAAATTGCACGAAGATCGTCCTTGGCAGAACTTAGCCGCCATGTGATTATTATAGTTTCCTGGCGCGTAATAAATTCCAAATAAACGTCGTAATTATGTACATAAAAATGAGTTATGTGGGTGATACGCTTCGGACCAAATAAAAACAATTCGAATTCAGATTGATGTAGAAATTCCAATAGGTGATGCTTTATTAATTGGACAATATACTGCAAAACGATATAATGCATTATATTGTCAAACAATAACTAGAAAAAATATGATGTTATGGATGAAAAATTGTAAAGATTCATAAAGTGCCGGTAACGTTTGTGTGAAATTTTTATTTGTAATATTTTATTATCAATTATAATTTTCATTGTTATTTTATTATCCATTCTCATAAATTTAGAGGTTTATTACAGTATAGCATTCGTTTCGTAATATACGTAAGTTATATGTATATTAAATAATGTATGCAATGCATTCGTCTTGCTATAGTTGCGCAGCAAATTCAAATATCTTATACATTTCAAGCGTCCAAAAAATTGTGGACAAATGTATCTTTTTGAAAATCCTTAATCAAACAAAAGAAGGAAACTATGCAATATGGTCTTAATTTAAAACATTAAAGATGCATCCGATCGTCTTGTAGCATGGGTTGTTTGAAATGTTTTTATATGCAATGTAAGTTTCAAGACACACGGTATATCGTATTGGTTTTTTTTACAAATTATATTAGCTCAGAGAAAAGATCTGAATGAAATATTCACGTTCCTGTTCAGACGAAATTGCCTTTCCATGGAAAGTAATAATATGATTTTAATTAAATTGCAAACTTCCTGCAAATTTTATTGCGCAAACGATACTCATTTTTTCAAGAATAAAATGAACTGATATTTTTCACATGTATTTTACATTTTTCTTAATAAGATATTTTTTCAAGACCAATATACAGTTAGCAAAAACGTAATCACCATGTAATCAATTTATGATAGGCTGTTAAACATTCTAAATACATCGCCCTTCGCACGTCGTAATGGATCGTTTTTGATGCATAAACATAAACTTTCATAGGATGATATTTTGGCTGGCATATTTTTCTAGATAAGCAGTGCATTAACAACCTTTTAATACGAGAGGAAATCGTTGCGTTTTTTTCCCTACTATTAGTCAGTGCATGATGGTTCCAAGGAAATTTCGACATTCGCAGTCTATAAACGTCAGTTTTTTTTTCGGGTTTTGATCGATAACTTTTAGTCACATATTATGGATAAATGCATTACTCACGGTAGTATGACAAGAGCAATTTCTAAAATCTAAACTATCGATCGAAAAATTTGATTGGAGGAGAGGAGAAGACTAAAGCTTGCCCAATTTAATGCAATCAGTTAAGAAGCAATGGGCTCGTCAACGTTATACCAAATTGAAACTTGGTCTGAGCGCCATTTATAGAGGATAATCTTGCAATGTTTTTACCATCTTTTATGCCATACGTTGGTCTGACTCCTTCTGAAGGCTTTTCAAGAGTGGTTTATCCTTAACGGATTCTTTTTTTGAAAGTGAAAAAAATTACTATGGTAATAAAAACGTGGTTTCAGGTTGACTAAGCCCTTGAAATACTGTTTTTTTTCACAGAAGGATTCAACTATAAGACCATGTGCCAGGATCCCCCATCCTCACTTAAGTAAGAAAACAATTGATTTTCTGATCCCTTTTTGGAGCCAGCAGTAGATGTTTGATAAAGCCTCTGGAAACACACTATCGTTGGATTCAAACACTTCGTCTAAGTGACATTGTTGGCCGATCACGAGACTTTAAACCTGGCCATGAGTATTTTCAGCTGAGAGAATTCAGGAAAAATCCGAATTGAAGCTCACGTTCTGTATGAAGTACTTTGTCATCCACCCTAACGTTCTGTTCATGTTTGATGGCTTACGTTTCATTGGTGTACGTGGAAAATGGTAGAAAACAAGAAAACTAACGCTGTTTGGCAAGGTTTTCGGAAATACGAATTGAAATCATTTTTAAATTGACAGGTTGTGTTTAACTAATCATCCGACAGATTTCATTCAGGTCTATCCGTTTCTCATTTATTAGAAGTGTTTTGTGCAAGTCTGGAATTGCTTGCAAGACCAACTGTTTTCACTGCTCACATCGTAGCAGGTGTTCTGTTTACAGTTGTTGATCGCAAGCCTTTACAGGATTGTGCCAATAAAATTTAATTAGCACGTCAGGGGCATGGCGACGAAATTCTTATGCGGATAATTGCCATTTGGTTCGAGAATCCGTTTTGGCAAAATTTTGGGGGAAAAATCATTCATTATCGGATACCCTGTAGCAAACGTTTGCAATCATGAGGTTTCATCCCAGTGTGCAGCCCCTCACTTTCCATACAAACAATGCACCGGAGGCATTTGCAGTCGACAAATTGCTCTCATAATAGTTAGATGTGATTTATTTGTTGAATAGGCTAATGAAATATTTATGACAAAGTTAAGAGCGTTTCACGCTCTAGAAAATAGTCATTGAATGAGATTCTTCAAATTAGATGCATTCATTGAAAAGCATCCAAAGGATGTCTGCCCAAATCACTACCAAATGCGCTAGATAGCCCAATGGCGGTGATTCTTTGGCATTCCTCTCACTCAGTGATAATTGCTTTTATTCAATAAAAAGAAAATTACTCTTGCAACCCAATGGACGAGCTGGCCATTTTCGCGGCCCTAACGTTGCATGCATCCCTTATTATTACTGTTATTTTCTCGATGCTGGTCGATCAATAATTGCTAAGCAGAAATACACCCAATTGCTACCGCCATTGAGGATGCATTTAAAGACATGCTCGTAAAATTGGGCACAGAAACGAAAATTTCTCGTAAATGGCATATGCATCCGTCTCCTTTGTCGCTACAGGGTGAAGCGTGAGAATTTCTGTTTCGTTATCGTCTCAAATACTGCTCATGAACTAATTTTGCCAGCGAAATACGTAGTTGCCATATTTTATACAATTACATCTGTTACTTCGAAATAAACTTTGTTACATACACATTCTGTTCTATCTGGACAAATACTAGCTCACAAATAAATATATAGAAATGAAAAATACAATCACAAGAAATAACCGTTATTCACCAGGTGTGTGTGTGTGTGGAGATGATATGAAGTCAGAATGTTTCCTTTATAACTGGTGATAAGCAGGGCGATTTCCTACCGTTCATGTTTGATTTATAGTTTTCAAATGTGAATTATCATCCATCTTTATTGGTTGAAAATGCAGCGTTACTTGGCATACTTTGCAGGACTATAGGGCTCCACTAGCCACACTTTAAAGAAAACACTACTTTCGCGGTGTACAGAAAGATATATATCCAATAATCTTTCTCAACAATTGCTGGTTTATGGTCATGACATGAAACGTATCATGCAATAAGCCATCGGATGTTTTACTGCAATATATTTTTTCTTATAAACATTCCGAATCCACTGCTGGGCTTTTTCGGCAAACGTTCACTGCTGTATTCGCCGTTTTATTGGCTAAGAATAGTTCTCAGCTGTTGGTATAATGGCTTCTGTGCCAGTTATGTATTGATGATAGCCTGCAATATTGGCTTACTGGCATTTCTGTTTCCTTTCGTGCAGCATTCAAATATCCATAGGCTCAGGCGAATATAACGCAATTTTGGGTGCCATATGCCTTAGATTAGCATGGTAGCTGTATTGATTTTATTTTCATTTTCCACTGTTCCTTCGAGCATGTGTATCGACCAATTCTGAATCTGTTGACTCAGAACTTTTCTTTCTTTCGATCTTACGTGTTGTTGCACGATACATGGTCAAGTTAGGTTCATTAGACATTATTCTTACTGACAAAATGGTCTGAATTAATATTCGAGCAATGGCATATTTAATTTTCATATTTTTTGAGAGAGGACAGTCAGACACACTGTATTCCAATTTATTGTAGGTGATTCAATCTTAAACAGGTTGAGTAGATTCGGCTTAATAAACGAAATCGACATAGCATCTAGATTATATCATTAAACTGCTTTTCGTTGCCGAATGTAACGATATTTTATGCAAGTTAAAAAGGTACAAATGAATTTCTAATATTGGAAACAAAACTTTGAAAAACGTGTAATAGCGCACGTTTTGTGCAGTTATATCCAAGTTTGTCATATTGACAAATCTGCAAGCATCACTGGTATAAATTCCCTCATTTCTGAAATGGTATTCTGATTTTTGCGAAGAATTTGTCTTCGAAAACACCTTAAAATAAAGAAAATCAATTTATGGTTGACAAAATATATAGTCGTTATGCCAAACTATTGACATCTTCTTTAAAAATAAATTACTATTTTACATGTAATTTATCTTTGGCATGTCGCATAAGTTTAGGGTTACCAAATGCGTGGCAAATCTCTGAAGTAACCCTAATAAAAAATAATTGATAATTAATTTCCTGCCTGTTTATTTTGTGATTTTTTTAATATCAAGTTATTTAACTATCAATGCGCATTGCCAATTCGTACATTTTTAAACCTTTTTAATCTGATAGATCCCCTGCAAGGGCTTAGTACTAAGGGCCTAGTAAGGAGGGAGGACACACTAGGGCTGGTCCGTTACCTCTTTAAAACAAACTTATAATACATTCTTTAGTAACCAGAAGGCTTAGTGCTTATATGTATTTGAGTTATTTGTTGTGTACACATTGTCTAGTTTAATACATTTACGATCGATCGAAAATTGAATGCAGATTTATCAAATTTTGTTAAACTTTGTTATTGGTTGGAGATTTCCAGGTTCTTTAGCATCTATAAGTGACACGAAATGTAACTTTAGAAAGCAAAATAACCACGGTTTTAACAAATGCTGGTCAGGATTTACCTCTTGGTCTAACATTGCCTTTCTTTGATCAACCTAAATTCAGCTCCAAAAGCCTTTCATGTGTTGAGATACTGTAACACGGACATTAACATTTCCGTAGAACTTTTAAACCTTCCAACAGTTTTCGTCGATGTGGCTATTGAACATACGCTTCCTGGAAGATCCGAATCCATTCGATTAGCAGAAAGGTGAACACCAATGATCACCTCTTTACATCCTGCATGTATAATCGAGCATTGGAGAGCTAGATAAACCCAGATTTTTCTCCGGCTGATAACGATTTCCAAACCCTTTTGCATTTCAATATGAAAAGGAGTTGTTCAGCCTCATCATCACGCTCTGTAGATCAACAAACCTAAAGGCTCGATTTCTCGACACGGCTTTTGAAGAAGCCCAGAATGGACCTCATTGAGCTCTCATCCCATCTTAAATTGCCATCACTCGAAAAGATAAACCCCTCTCACCAATGAATTAATGTGGCACACGGGAATACAACGCCACAATGGTGAGCATTTGCATTTGTATGAAGAAGCGAATATTGAATTTAGAAAGTTGAGTCAGCGGGAGCGAAATTGAAAAACCCTCGCCCAATTTCCATGGGCATCAGCAGCGACACATGTACTATTGATTTTTGCCCAGCAGTCTATAGAATTGAGCACAAGACTGCGAAAGATTCTCTGCAGCTCACCACAAAGGCGAAATCCTTTTGAATATCCCATTCTTTCAACTTCAGAAAATTAAACATTGGAGAATAGGTCTTGAAATCTGTACTTATTTCCAGAGTGTGAAAACTGATGAGATTCTGTAAAACAGTAAATTGCGCACTCTGAATAAAGCTTGTGAATATCCCTCACCTGTAGTAGAGTTTGGTTTGGTTTGGTTGATCATGTAGTAAAAAGGAAACTTCTATTTCTTCGACTGCGAACTTTGCTTTCGCGTCGACAGAACATAAATGCTATATATATATGTGTGTATCATTTGATACTCACTAGTGCTCCAAGTGCTTTTCAAATTACCAGTTATAATATTATACGTGCATATTATACGGATTTATCTAGGGTTCGCTATATTCCCTTGCTATTAATCAGTATTGTATATGGCCCTTATTTGATTTGCCAAATCAGACTAAAGTATAGGTGTGTAGGTTGTGGATGAATGGCGTTTCCAGCCCTATGCCATTTTCGACAATGCTTGATAAAAATTCTAAATAATTTTCTGTGGAATGAGAATCTAGTGAAGCACCTTAGCCTGCTTTTGAACTTTGTTTACTTGGCTATTGGCCCCAGCCAATTAGTCTTAACCTTAAGGCAATAGATAATAAACATACGTTTAGTTTTTTAAATGGCATATTTCAGTTCAGTTCAACGTAGTACTCTACTGTCAGCAAAGATTTGCCATTTGGTAGAGGTTATTTTTTTATTATTGAACTTAATGGTCACCATCATAATTGTCAAACTGAATTTCTCCCAGCTTAGGGCTATCCTTTGGAAGAGAATTCCATCCTCTGATAGCATGGAAGAAAAAAGACCAATAGTATGGATCCGAAGAGCTCGGATATCCATAAGTGGGTTTGAATGTAAGGTTCTACCACCTTGGAGGTTTCGTTTAAAGATTGTCAACCAAATTAGTGCTTTAGTGGTCGTTATTGCCAGGCTTTACTATAGGCAGGACAAATAATAAGAATAAAATTGCACGTCTGAAGTGCTGACTCCTGCCCCACCCCCCTCAGCTCTCCCGGATCAAGTCAATGATTGTCTGATTTGTGTGAACTTTCTCCCTTTATCCCACCTTCCCCCAGATGATGCCTAGAATCGATATGCAGATCCCAATTTTTCTTCAGACACACTCTGTAAGAAGCTCTGGTCGTTAGTTCTCCAAGTTCCACGTCTTTGGCCAATGAAATATTATTCGCATTGTATTTATGAGAGACTATAATGAAAGCGATCTATTGTGAACATTAAGATACGGCTTACAACATTTTCTCGAGGCCCTCACGTCGGCGGGGGTAAACCTTAAGCTACTCGCGTGAAAATATAGCGTTTATGACGTATTTCGTTCGTTTTGACATCTCATGAATTATGCATAAGTGAGTTATAGACCTATTCAGAAGAAGGGAAAAAATGCACTACATGTGTAAATGTATATCGGTCTTCGGGGACAGAACAGAGGAGCAAACTTCTTTTTCTGCCGAAAACTCTTCGCGATTTTGCGCTCTAGTGAACTCCGTCTATTCGGATGGAAGTTCATAAATACAACGCAAACAAGTCGCTTAATAGAAACTGTATTTTACGGCATTAAAAGTCTTGAAATGCGAGGTAGAGAACCGGCAATTTTATGGCATTGCATGAAATTTTCTTCGCGTTCTTTATGTTCTTGCTCCGTGATCTTTATTCGCTTCGGAGTTGGGGCCGCACCTTGGCATTAATAAAAATCATAGAGAATATTTGTGTTTGTTACAGCTTGTAAAGGCAGTGGCGGAGTTCAAGTGTCTTGAAACCGAAAGCAGGCGTAGAAGTGCGATGAAATGACGCATTTGGGGAATGTTTGTCCGCAATTGGAATTTGGATAGTGGCGACGAGGACCTAGGGCCAATTAAGGTGGTATGAAATGAAAGTTTCCCTCGCATTAGAAAATCACTTTACTTCAATTTTATAGACTGCACGCATGAAAATACGGTCATCAATACTGTGAATGCGTCGTTGTTTAACTAAGCATTGGAATAATTTCTTCTGAACGTCTTCGCAACAATTTAACACTGCTGTATATTTACGTAATTAAAATACACAAACTGCATTTAATTTGCACAAAATGACCAGCTTCCTTCCAATTGGGGAAAGTAAAGGAATTTATTGGGTAAAATATGCCGGTGGATTTTTCAAAAATCTAATAGCTTGAAGAAATTATTTAATAAATAGGATAACGGACAATCTGATGATAGCGTATAGGGTGGAAAATTAAATGTGGAGCGCATATATGGATAGATCTAACATTGGCCACAAGTGGATCTATATTGACATGTATTTCATTTACATCTAAATATGCCCATATACTGGTTATTAAGTTCATGAAACCCATACATATCCCTATACGTCGTATGTATAGCATATACGATGTGTTTTTACATTCTTCAGCATATTCATTTCATCAACATATTTACAGATACGTATATTTATACTGCAAATTGTAATACATTAACCTATATTTAAGTTAAAATTTTATTTATGCAAGCAAGTATTACATTTCCTGAAGGGAAGTGCGTAGCAATGAGATTGTATTTATTAGAAAATAGAATTACCACATTCATGACCATGTATGCAGTCATATTTATCAAACGTTGTCATCATCAATGGCGATGTCAATATGTGGCCATATATGGATTTATGCATAAACATTACATTATATGGCCATATTTAAGTTTTCCAACTGGGTAGACTAAATTTAGCTTCATTTTGGGATCTTCCACTTTTGGAAGCGACTCAAGGTGAAAATGAACGCGCAGAAATGGGAATAAAATTAACTTCTGTTAAAACCCCAGCGCTCGAATTACATGTATGAACGCTTTTTCATCTTCATCTTGGCGTGAACTTTATTAGCAAATTATGTGTGTATGAGAATGAAAGTCATGTTTATATTCTTGCAGAAAAGCCAGTTTGAATCGCATTACACAAATGGTCTGTAAATAACATGATTTTACTATTAAAGTCACAAATTTAGTGAATCATAGAGAATGGCTAGCTTCCTTAATTATTTTCTGTTCGAGGCTTCATATACTGAAACACAACCACTTTTGTTCCCTGAATTTAGCTAGTTTGAGCACTAAAAACTGGTTTGCTGTTGGTAAGGCGAAACGATTTACAACATATTTCGTCAATCAGTTAAATGCTATTATTGCGTTCTACAAATTTGAAGTTTGGCACGATTTTCTAAGAAGAAGAAATATTAACGCTGCTGGACGTTGCGCTCTGGCGCAAACCTTGAAAGTAACCTTGGATAGCTAAAGATTTTATTTTTAAAAGAAATACCCAGACTGCATTTTGAATTAGGACGAACGTGTAATGCTGATTAAAAGTGGAATCAGATATTTGATTAAAATCCCATTTTGATGAGACTGGAATTTCAATTTGATTATCACTTTCCGCTCTTCCAAGATATTCCAAATTGATATGCATTGCATGTATGATAGAACTGGCATCAAAACAACGCAACCCATTTAATTTTCTTCCTTATTGGGAGGCAAACACTGCTAGCTTTGCGTATTTGCAGTGAACGTTTAATCTGTTCAGTAGGGATGCGAAATATGCAACGGTTCAATTCGATTCTAGTTGAATCGAACATACAATTTGGTCTCAATAAATATAGGGGACACAGTTTTTTCCAGTTAATTTATTATACATTTATTTCATTGATTGAGATTGTTTTTTTAAACTTCTAAATATAATGCAATTAAACTTCGTTAAACAGGTCACATATTGGTGCGATTGAAGTTGAACAAAATATCGCTTCCAGTTTAATAAATAACAGCTTTGTGGATTTATCGGCTAATTATTTTAATCATTTTATTTAATCATTCACTGTGACATTACGCTCGATTTTCGGGATTTATCAGGCATCTTAAACAGATATAATACGCAAATGAGAAATAATTAAAATTCGCATAACCTTCTTATACAAAGTATAATTAAGTAGCATAATTAATGAGAGATAAAGATGCATTAATTTTGAATATTAATTTATGATGCAAATTTGTTTATGACACAAGCGTTGTAAGTCATTTTTTTAAGGCTTTAAGTAGCATTGGGAGAAAACGTCACCATTTTCTGGTTATTTGCTGATGAAAGAATATGGATTTTCTATTTGAACGATAGCAATCCCCATGACAACAAGACAACTAAATAATTAAGCAAACTATTAGTCCTGCTGATTCATTCAAATTGTTATGTAGTACTTCCTCAATGTGTAATTGCTCTGTATCAAGAGTTGCGCTCACGTGACTAACTGTTTGCACCATCTGCACAATGCATAAAGTCATCTCATTGAAAATATTGCTGGCATATTTTAGCATTTCAGTTAGACTTTGTTCTGAATTACCGACACTAGTTCAACGTCGACTTTTTAACTAAGTAAGCATCTCGATGAAAATATACTGTTGGCAGTTTATTATTTGCCTAAAGCTGGCACCACATTTATTGCTTAAAATGTCAGTTTAACAGAAGAATGGTGTATGTACAAACAAGATGGTTGACAACTTGACTGTTTCACTGAGGCCTATTATTCGCGAGGACTTGACAGAAACTCTTGGTAAGGTGGACACGAATAAACGTTATTCAATTTTGGCCCCTTAAAATCACGTCAGCGTTTCTAAAAACATGTTTCATAAGTGGGTTTTAAAACCTGGACGTCAAAATAAAGAAATAAAGGACATTAATGAGCTGCTGTCCTACTTGCCACAAGAGAAGAGGTTGTTTTGAACGTTTATAAGCAGTGCCATTCTTGAGGAGGATATGATTGTTTGGTAAAATTTCGACAAAAACAGTTTTTTCATTAAGATTTTATTTGTTTTTGTATAGGTCCATAACAGTGATTTAGCAGTAATTTCCTGTCTGCATTTTAATATTCAGTTTTCGTATAATAAACTTAATTTTAATGCTGTGTTCTGTTATTTTAATTTTTTAGACTTGTAACTTAATAAACTGAATAATACGTCAAATTCATTTAGATTGTTTGATATTAATAGCAACGTAGCAACTTACATTCTAACGTGCCAAATGCAAGCTTGCTGCTTTTGCAATTGAAATATTTTTTTCCAAATTACATTATGCAAAATTTTTACAAAAGCTAAAAAATAGACCAGTTTGTGATGAGAAAGCCAACAACTTAATAAGGAGATTATTTTGAAATATTTCCTGTATACATATTTATTGTAAACATTTCTATAACATTTATTTCGTGTGAGTTACAACCTTGTTCAGATGAGTGGCTCAATTACTGTACTAATCTAACTTGTTATTGGCCTGACGATTGTTTGAAAACAGGTAACACCATTGCCAGGCTACTTGAGACAATATCTTCAACGCCTTTGTTTATTAGCTATTAAGTAAATGCCTACAGAAATGTTGGAAACGTGGTTGGGGTTGCTGGGCAAACTGGAGTTGTTTCGTTCCTATGGGATTCCATTATTGATGAAATTGCCCGAGTTCATCTATGGGGAAATCATAGTCACCAGTAGCATTGTTGCTATGATTGCCTTCGTTTCCCCACAGCACAAAATGTTGACAGCGTTTTAGCTTAAAGAATAAATATGACCAAGTTTGTGAACCATTTTTTTCCCTCCTGCCTCCCTCGACCTCATCGTTGTTTTTTTTCCCTTTACGCATTTTTCTCCTTTTATTCTCTTGGCTAATTTAATGCAGGAACGACCACATCCTCTAGAAACAATTCTTACCAGTTCTCCAGTCCTTTGACTTTTTTCATATACAAGCGCAGCGCATATTCAGTATACATGTGTACAAGTTGTGTATATACATCATCCAAAAATCGATACTAGTCTTTGCCTCTTCAAATCTTGCTCTTCAGCCTTCGCATTTAATTTTGCAGTCGCTCCGAATGTTTTGTGGTTGCCAGATTTTATTGGACATTTATGATTTTTCGTTTTGTCATTCATTATTCCTCGCCGCGTTTAAATGGTATAGTTGCAAGGAGGTAAAAGAATAAATCCATTGTGAAGTCTAGTCTATATGAAAATTGGTATTTTCACTTTTTTTTGTATATATCGCTATCATTTGATTGCATGTACGGATGTTTGGCAGCACTGTGTTAGAAACAAATCTCATAATGAGAATTTACACAGTCTGGAAAAACGTAAAATGTACAGATTTCCTTTGGCTGTATTATGCTACGCATTGACCACAAATATGTAATGCTATTTATAGATATTGTGAAATTATTACAATGAATAACTTAACATTCTGGAAAAAAAACTTAGAATACTGTGCTCAAATAATGAACAATGCTCTTTATAACTTAAGTTTAGCGTAAACGCTGTTTGCAAATAGTAGCAATTTGAACTGTTTATAGCAGCATGAGCTGGTAGTCCACCAATATTTATTAACATTTTGATCAAAACTAATTTAACTGTATAGGTAATACTATATGTGTAATGCCTGTATAATTATCATAAAAATAAAGAAAGAAAGAGGGTGCGACGTAGTTAATAATGACAATTTGGAACGGTTACAATTAAGTTATGATGAAACTACATGTATTACCTGATTTCTGTTCGGAAGTTAAGCATGCATTCCTCATACGTAGCGTTATTTATTAACGTAACAATCCTTTATTTACTTTCTGAAAATCAGTGCAAATTATTATTCTGGTATAGCAGGTGCTATCTATTGCCATGCCTTATCATTAAGAAAGTTACAATTAAACATCCTCATGTTTTTTTTTTAAATTTTACGTCAAATATAATATTTTTATGTTCTAAAGTGTTTTAGCACGCTTGAAGCAAATCTTATTTCGTTGGACCTAATCGTTCAGTCGACAATTGACGGAGTATCACGTTCACTGTTAAATAATTACTAAAGTTTCAAGATCGTTGACAAAACTGAACTTTTTGATTGACCCATGGGAATACACAGAAGGTTATCTCAGAGTGGCTGAGGTAAAGGAAAAGGCTTTGTATGGCAATAACCGAGCGCACACCTTAAGAAGCCCTGGCAAGATGCGAAGCTTTCTTCAATCATCAATAAGTTGGGTTCAAATTAGTGGTCCTCTTGAGAGGCGATAAAACAGCCCCTGTAGTGGCAAATGGCGCGTCTTGTGCAACGATGCAATTTGCAGGGTCTTATCCTCAGTACTGCCATCTCATTACTGCAAAGTGCGGTCTTTTGTCGACTTTGGCGTCTTCCACCATGCAAACATTGAACGGCGACTTTGATGCCACGCTTTCTGCGAAGGAAAGAGACGAACTTCTTGAAAATCCGCTTCCTTTGGCATTTTACTGTAACAAGAACTATATCACTGCACTTTCGGTGTGTTTTTTATTCTCGCAGAATACCCGCTGTTTCATGGATTTTTGTTGAAACGTGGAAGCCCGTTCCAGTTAATCCATAGCACTTAAATGGGATGCGTATCTAACAATGAATGCAGAAAAGCTGACATTCGAACGTCTGGAAAATCAGTACACCCCTTGTAAAGCATTGCATTTACAGAGTATGAAAGAAGGAATAAAAGTACTCGGTATGGAAAGCTGAGGCATTAGCATGGGATCAGTTTAATGAACAGTACGTTGCTCAAATATCCTAATTTAAGCTCAATTAATTATCCTAAATGCTGAATTTTTTAGATAATGAGATTTTACATCTGCATTTATCTTACAATTGTTAGAAAAAGAGGATAAGCATAGTTGACGGGATTAACAAGATTTATTCCCATTATATTGTCTTGTTCAAATGCCTTCTTTTTTGCATTGTTTGGCCAAGTCCAATACGGTCCTTGTAGTAAACGGATACACTAGTACATAGGTTAAAACATGTAAATCGCTCAATGCATAATCTTCAAGCGTTGCCCTCTTCTATATATAAATGTCTAAATCAATGCTGTATATCAGGGCTTTCATTGCAATTGATATGCATAGGTTTAACATAAAAAGGAAGCGGAGTATTTTGATCATCTGAATTACCTTTTCCACAGTAAAACTCTTTCCAAGCCAATTAAGCTGATAGAAAATTGAAGTCGTCAAATTATCCATTTCAGTTCACCATAGTGAGTTGATGAGGCTCTTCAAGTTAAATATTTATTGATCTTATACATTAACCCGTCTGTTGTTAATGCTTTCAATTTGATAACATCATACATGCTCAGTATATCGATTCTCTCCTTATGATAAGAATCTTAACTGCTGCTATACTGAAAACTAGCTTACATTTAAGATAAATTTACACCGATATACAGGCGTGAGGTCTTATGTGAGATACAAACATGAGTTCACAAGAAGTGCAATTGTACAACCATACCCTGTCATAGCAAACAACATGGTGTACACAATGCAAATTGATTTTAACTCAAGCAAGTAAATAAAGTTACACTTCACAAAAGAAATGTTTACAACCTGATTTCAATTTTGTTTGTATAGAACGCCCACTTGGGAACTATTGACAATCATTTGTTTGTAATGCTAATTAGGCAAAATTGGGCAATGTGTAACTAGCATCCCTACAACATAGCCTACGTAATAATTAATTTACTATGTAATATCGTTCCGAAGAACCAAGTTTTGTCAATAAATGCAATCTGCATCCCATTGATAACAAGAAGACAATGCCAGATATTGCAAACTGTTTACTGGTCGTTTATATATAATCTGAAATGCAAATTAATACACGAGCTTAATTCCACGTTGTTTTGAATTTGCATAAGGTTCTAGTGCTCAATATAGATAACACCAGCTCACTAATTAGCATTATCATGCTACACTATTTTAGGGTGAATTTTCCCTACAAACGTTTCTAAATTCAGGCTTACTAGCCTGAAGGGATTAAAGGGTCTTCGTTATCAACGTGGGCCGTGGTTTTGGGTCAAATCTTCAAGCAAAAGATCGCATTTTCATTATTTTGTTCCAGGTTGAATGAAAATTGTCATATAATATTGCTTGATAAATGCGAGGTCAACATCTGTTTAACCTCTCTAAACGAGTAAACGTTACCAGAGCGTGTATTTCAAAAGTACGATTATGGGTGCTTTTAAAAATATATTTTGATGGTGACGTTTTAATACGCTAAATTCAAGACTGTTTACTTTAGAAAATCGATTAAATATCGAAATGTAGTTAGATATGGACATTTTTACCAATTATTTCAATAAATAATCATCCCAATAGTGATGAAAAGCTTCAGTTTTAGTTCGATTTTGCATATCCTTTTCTTTGATATGTTATTCATTCCGAATAATGAATATTATTCACTCACAGTATAATAAAACTGTTGCTTTCTTTTTAAAATTAAACTCTATTTTTTTGCAAAGCTGCACATTAAGCTAAACTTGAGCTCAACTAAAGTTTGCGGCGATATGGTGAACCATTGGTTTGAAGATCAAAATTAAAATTAAGCGATATATTCAAAACCACTTATTATATTTAAAAAATATATCTAGTCAAAGGCATTGACTATTATTAATAATAAGGCATTTCTTATCATTGAATTTTTAATGCTTTTATATCATTGAAGTAAATGTGATCAGTTGGTAGACGATAAGCGTTTTATAAAAATTATATTATCTAAATATAAAATAAGCTGTTTACAAACGAGATTAATAAGGACAAATACTCAGGATTTGCTGCTTTAAATTTCAAACAGTGATATCTAAAAAAGGAGGTTTTCTATCAGAATAAACCAAACATGATCCCTTGTATGGGTAAATTAATTCAAATCTTTTAGTCGAGAAAATACGTGCAATCCAGTTTAAAATGTATATATGAAAGATGTGTATGCAAATGATAAGCATGCTGGCGCAGTTTAAATATTTGCAAAATATAAAGGTACGTGTGCATAAATATGTGTGACTATGAATGAAATATAAATTGCAAATGTAATCTGTTGATGTAGAAAAACACCTAAAGAATATTAAGATGTTTATCCGCAATGATAACGCTTGCCAAAATAACCATTAGGAAATTAAATCATTTCTTGTGATAGAATACATGCAAATTAAAAGAGAACACCATTTAAAATCAGTCAGTTGGCGTTGTTACGAATGAACATTTAAGGATTGACTGCTCGTACTTCTCTCCTTATTCTTTAATAACTAATTTCTCTAAAATATAAGTGTTATACAGTATTAATCTGACAAAAATTGTTGAATATCTATATTCATTAAAAGTTTAATTTAGCTGAAACCCAGCTGAGTGAGATTTTAAAAAATTACGTTTAATTAATTTCAATTCTTAACAGCACTTTTAGCATCACATGACAACCTACAAAACATACAAGTATAATTAAGTAATCCTTCAGTTTCTCACCAATAAAATCGGCATTCATTTTCCAGTATGCTGAAACCAACCTTGAGAGATACTGGCTTGACTGTTTCCCTTTAAATGAATTTCAACGTGAGAGTTAATCGTAGGTTTATAGAGGTTTATATACGGCTGCAGATTGTTTTATAGCCACTGCAATACATCGATATAATGTCCGTGCAAGTGCTAATTATATATGTTATCAAAATTGTGTTTGCGTACATAAAACGGAATAACTGCACCTCGCCCATCTTTCCAAACGCTTGGAGACTCCATGGATGAGGCCACGAGGCCCTTGACGACGATCGTTTATCGTGAATAACATTACATAGAAGGTGTTACATTAGACGTAAATATGCTATTTCAACGTGTCAAGCTTTATTATGGGCAACATATACGTTGGCAATAAAATTCGCCAAACAAACGGGTGATATTACTAATAATGATCCATAACTGCTACTCAGGATATTTAGTATTTATTGGAACACAAATCTTTTATATGGATGATACACC
>JAQIXS010001149.1:0-33240 GCA_034700785.1 Rossiulus vilnensis | reverse complement strand
AAATAATTGTTCTATGTCGAACCCAACTGTTTCTGTCAACTTCATTGGCAGTAGATAACTTGCTCACTTTGATTGGCGCATCGTGGAATTACAGGCGTAAAATGGAGTCAAATAAATGCTGTATATGCGTGAGGCACTGCAGAATATTATTTATTGAAGGCTATTTAACGACCTCCACGACCATAGGCCACTTGCAGGTCGGAGAAGGGGAAGGTAGGAGACAATAAGAATGATGTAGAAAATCAAAGAAACACAGGTCGTGGCCGATTTGTACGGCATGGATTGAATAGGCTCGGCATTCGTCTGCAAACATCTTTGGAAAACCACGACAACCGAATTAAGTCAGAACGGCAAACCAGGGTTTCGCTGGGTTCTGCTACAAAAAGAAATACAAAAATTATCTTGAAGGGATCTTGAGGATATCGTTGTTAAGGTGTGCTTAGGGTCGCTAGGAACCATCTCGAATTGTCATTTCTTTTTAGTTTGCCGAGGATGGAGGCCGAATATGATGGCTTTGCATTAAACTCCAACACAACCTTTCTTTCCAATTATCCTTACAATTCACTAACGTCTCTGGACGCTTTCTCACCGTGTTTCACCAAACCCGTGGTAGGGTGTCGAGGATCTCGCTTCGCCCCCATTCAATCGCCGTTGGTTCGCCCCCAACATCCGAAAAATTCCTAATTGAAGTTCGCAAACACTTGTGGCTCATTATCCTCAGTTTCTTCTTTGCAACGCTAATAATCCAAGGTTATGTACGATGCCATGAAATTCGTGAAATTCGCTAAGCGCTTGTCAAGCGGGATGCGGCGAAATTGCATTTCTTTAATTATAAGAATGGTGTCATGGCTGTGCCTCCTTGTATGTTTAATTTCATATGTGCATGCACTCGTTGAGCTCGATCGTTTCGCTTTTATGCTCGAATGTCAAGTGTTTACTCATGAAAAGCGCATTTTCGAGTTACCGAGCATCCACTTGTGCGATTGCACTAAGCTTAATGATGGATGGGGTTCTGCTCTCTTTCGAAATAAACGCAAAAATGACCTTAATTTGGAGTCGGACAGGTGCAATGTCGAAAACCTGATAAGAACATTTGGAGCCTTTCATGGATTTCTGGTTCACTTCAATCAGTTGGTTTTGTTACAGCCATTATTTATTGCAAATACATGTACCTAAATCATTATACGATATGTAATTGATATCCCTGGAATATTAACTACTCAGTACTACTGTAGAGGATCTTAATCTTTATTGCAGTACCTATTCCGAAAGTCATTTCTTCTCTTTCCACCTTCTTTCAGGTATTTAGATAAATAAAACATGTAAATATGCATATTTACATGTTTTTACAACCTACTTTAATTAAAAGTCAGTCTTTACAAAAAGCAATGCAAAAAATGCATGTAGGCCTATACACCGTTACCGGAATATACATTCCTAAATATAATACAGAAGTCTGGATTAATAGTTCAATTCCGTTGGCATAATGCATGTTAGGCTGCATGCATATTGCTATGCCAATCATTATCAGAAATCCTTTTGTTTGACATCGCAATATTTCAGTGTAACATTCTGTAGGCCTACTTTAAATGGATCTTTGAACTATGGTCGAGTTAATTAGCGTTGAAAACATTCAGGATGAAACAATTATAACGTATCGGCATGTATAATTGTGCACTACAGTAAGTAATTTCAAACTCAAACAGGCATCAATATTTTGTTGAATGAAATCACTAGCGCGTATAGCAGTTGGGCAAAACTCATCATAGATGGCGCAGAGATCTTGCGGATTTATTACGAAAGCGTAACAAAAGCCAACTATGAGCTGTTGGCTTTGTACTATTACAAATGACCCTGGGTTTTTGAAAACTGTGATTTGCGGCGCCATAACGCGAATGTCTACAGTTAATAATATTGCATTTACGAAATAAAAATCGCCTTATTTTTGAAGCTGGAATACAACAAGGGGTTTGCAAAAACTTAAAACGATCGCAAGTTTCGCGGTATCTTCATTCGAGGAATTATCACGATAAACGGTCAAGCCAAACCTTGGAAGGAGTTATTATATCGGTGTGGCCTGTACGCTTTTGGGCAACGTCTAAAGAAGTACGAAATTGGCATCATAATTTATTTCTACCAGAAATGTGGCCATGGTCGGCTGAGATCGAGCTTGGGTGAAAAACATGATTATTTATTACGCATTCTGCACATAGGAAAAATTCTCGAACAATGTGTCCAAAATGACAGTGGGTGTAAAAGCGCGGCCACTGTAATCCATCGTGCGTTCTTTTGAGGATGAAAAATCGCTTCTAGGTTTTCACAAATTTGAAAAGATAAAGTTGTTACAGACACCTGGGGAGATGAGTGGAGGAGCTTAAAGGGACGCTACCTACCTTCGCCATTTGTCAATGGCAATTAAATGAGCATGAGATTAAATGCGCCTCGAAATAAACCCTGACCTTTGAAAATGGTCTTCAACATGTGGGTGAAAGTGAAGAGCAACAAACAATGTTTTGATGCTACAGGCTATTGGAATGTTACCCTGGTGGAGACGAAGCGACGAAGGCGGCAACATGCGGATATTGGAGTTAATTAAGAGATGCATGGTAATAACATTGTAGCAAATCTGAAAGACTTGAAATCAAAGCTAGGGCATTTATAGTAGCCTATAACATCTTCAAATAATTAGAATTCTGATACATTGATCAGGTAGCACCTATGGACATTGTTCTATTCTTGCATTGCATTGTATATATTAATGTACCCTGTTTAAGTTTCTGGATAAGTTACCAAGTGCTCTTTTGTTAATAATTATGCACTGACTTGTTGTGTGGAGCTTTTTCGGATAAATGCATTTCTGTATATAATGTATAATGGGGGAAGTCGTGTATTTATTAGGGAAATGCTACAGTGTATTTCTATCCTTTTATTTACGGTGCAAAGTGAAGACTCGTAACCATGTTTTTATACAGAATCCTTAACAAAAGCTTGTCAGATTTCTACTTAACGGTTTTTTACACATATTTGCACACAAAGCGTGTAAAAGGTAGAAATATACTGGGACGTATGAAGTTTGACATAAGATAATGCCAATTTGAAAGAGTGGTGTTTATTTGAACCACACTCGCAAATGCAATTGCAGTGTTTGGCAACATTGCAACAAAACATTAGGACAGCGCAATTGCGGTACCATCAATCGATGTAAAAAGCATGTATGTGACCGTATAAACTTTCCAAGTGTGAAGTCCTTTAATGTCATTTTCATCATTCTTATTCAGTCATCCTACATTGGGATAAACGTTAGGCTCTCAACCCACTGATGCAGAAACACTTAATTACTAACATACACTGTAAACTATTGGTAAACATTGCGAGAGAATGTATAATCTTCAATTTCCTGTATCTTCCGCTAAACATGTTATACACTGTACATGTATACATACGATACTTAAGCGAGAAAAAAGAACCTGTGGATTCGAAAATATTTTGTAATGTAGTCTGAATGCTGAATACAAGGACCACTCATTTGGGACCGATCAAGTGGTTTAGCACATTAGCTGTATGTTTTGAGTCCATGAGTTTTTCTATCTTCTAATTTCTCCATTGAGAACCTTCAGGCATTTTCTTTATGCCTTACTAGGTGGTCGTTCATGGTGATTTTCCACTCATTTAGTTATTCATGTGTAGAAGATGTACACTAACGTTAGATTTCTCTGTAATCAACGCATAGCGGGCGTACGTCTTCGTGTAGCTGTAACCCTAGTTATATTTTTTAAACCACAGTTGCGTACTGACATATTAACGTTGTTGCTACAAGAGTATACGACTCGTGTCATTTGTTGCGAAAATATTCATTCGCAATACCATTTCGGGTTTGTTTTTGATAGTAGGTTTTGAGACATAACCCAAGACATCTTACAAGATTCGTACAAGATTCTGCAACTGGTTATAATTGGCTTCGCGACTCTGGTTATCGTTCCATGGAGACGGCTGTCGTCAGCGCTTTCGTAAATTTCTACAAACATCCTACTTGCGGTCAAACGACTGGTTTTGCTAATTGTTATATCAAAATGTCCCATTCGGATGGCTACTTGTTAACGTCAATCGTGCGTGGATTGTCTGCGCTGTATACGGACGGTCGCGATCTCTTCATAAATGGTTTTCGTTTGTTCTTCCAGTGTGTCTCATTTGTGTGTTCAATTGTCTCCGCGCACAAGCCCTGCAGTTACCCTTAACTTGTGCACCCTACTCTTTATTTGGTGTACTTATGCGCCCCTTAACCCTTCAATGTAGGCAGAATAAATCGGGTCCAACTCAATTTCGAATGGTGTCATCTATTTACAAAGGAAACCTATTTGTCTTGACAGACTAGTCTTCATCTTCTGGATGGGGTTTGTGTCCGTGGCCTCGAGCCATTCCACCAGGGGGCCTGCCATTACATCTTCATGGCCCGGATAGGTTTCTTTTTTTGTGGAAAGATTGCGTTTGGATTGCATTACAATGTCATTCGTATTGTCAAACGCGTCCGCTACGGCTCTTTATCAAAGCCTTGAGTGCCATGGCTACTCGATATATCGTGCCAGCATGGCGCTCCGTCTAGTGGATATTTCACGCATGCCATATTTTGATACGCCATTAGCTCCTAGTGCAATGTGTCTAACGACTTCAATTGGCGATATTATAAGGCCACACCTTGACTATAAAATATGGGACGCAGCAGTGTGCAACTGTCAGAATTGCTATCAATCGATGACATTTTCTTTTAACGGATTGAAAGATTGCTTAAAAATTAGACGCGAAGGTCATTTTCAAAATAAGGGCGCATGGTGTTTGATCCTGTGTCGACAATTTCGACACAATTATGATATTGAATGGATGTCATGGAACTTACCGTATTTCTTTGAAATATATCCTAGATTAATTTTTTTATAAGTATATCGACTGTTTTGGCAAATATCTTACCTTTGAAAGTGGGTCGTTTTTGCATAGGTGACGTCCAGGCTTTAGAAAATAACATTTCGCCATATACTTTATTTTAAAGAGAGCTAGTAAAACCACCCGGTGCATTGTACTTATGCATTCATTCCTTTTTTTCAATTTCAATCTGTGGCCATTTATTTCGTACCATGGTTTCTCGCAAATACAGTAGTATATAAAACACTGTCTGTTAATGGTTTGCCTATTAAATAAACAGACGCATAAAAATCCCAACGACGTCACTTCATGCTGAACACTTTATTAATGGTCTCGAGAGTTCAGAATAAGTAATAAACAGATAAAATCTGTAGGTGACGTGAAGGAGTAGAATTACAACTCATTTCGACCGTGAAAATAGCATCAGCAGTGCCTGTGCAGTGCATTCGGGGAAGGTTTGGCCTTACTTAGTATGTGGAACAGGTGCCCATGTTGTTGTCATCCCCACTGCTTGGACATTTAAATCATTCGCCTGATTTACATAGGCTGGCCGAGGAATCCAACTAGTTGTTTATTTAAATATCTCTTTCTTATCTGAAACCTGTTACATCCCATTGAGCCGCTGTTATTATTATTAGATGAGGCTTATTAAAATAAAGAGGCATAAATTATGGAATGGACTAATTTATTAGGCATGTCACCAGCTGAATCTAAGATCTTTTAATGAGCCATGTCCCCCACCAAGACAGAGGCAGTACGAGAACTCGATACGTTATACTGTTACCCCCCAATGTCTCTCAGAATTTTTCATAACGTTTGCAGCCTTCTCAGAATAGAAAAAAAAATCACCCTGCGAGCACTATATTCAGATTAGAAGCTGTAGTTTCATTAACTGACAAGTGTTTCGCAAAATGAGAAGATGAAATCAATGCTTGATACTCCATACGTTTATAGACAGTTTTTGTTTCATAACTTATCATGAATAGCAAGTAGTTTCCTAGATACCATCGACGAACAAGTATTGCATTGCTGGAATTAAAAAGTGACAGACAAAATCGTGAAATGCGCTTTTCGTGTGAAATGATACTTTGCATCTTTTCACGTGATAATCAGCTGAATATTCCTTAACAATGTTGTGTTACTTGCCATAATACTAAGTTAGTTACTTCTATGAATATAAAGATGATCCGCGATACTTTTTTATTTTATGCAACAAGTAATTAATTTTCAGATATAATAACATTTCCTTAGTCAATTTCACTTTCAAATATTGTTTCTAAAATGTTTCTTTTAGAAAAACCATAGTTTTTGCTATTATATAACAAGTCCAGGGGTAAAAAGGTAAAAAAAACTACGAAAATGAACACTTTATTCCAAATTCGATCAACTCTTCAACTTTGTCCCCTCACCCTTCCCCTCCTTCCTTCCCCTTAATTTTCAAATTCTGTGCAGGTATCTAAGGATTGGTGTCTGATAAAAAAATATAATAGCTAATACAGATTATAACACGAGTTTAAGAAAATGTTAGCACAATTATAAATTTATACTATTATTTCTAAAATAAATTAATGACAATTTGCTAAATCTATTATTTTTACATTTCCACTGTAGAAATGTCGTTTGCGGCGCGTCCTTATTTTTATTTTTAAAATTTTTTTTAAGGAATATATTTTACGGAAACTTTCCTGAAGCCATTCGAACCGGTGTTTTATCTTCTTCTCAAAACTAAAAGTGACGCTCCCGAAGTTTACCCTGTGATAGTATTTATCGAAAATAATTTTGGAAGAAAAATTTAAAAAATGCAATAGAGTCCGGCTGAATCTCCTATATTTGAAACATTTCTGGATCCGTTCATACTGGTAGCCATACGCATTGAGAACCAACCAGTATGTGTGTGGTTTAATCAATGCATAATCACTGTAAGCGTAGTCAAGTTTTCAAAAGAGGTGCGCAGCACAAAGTTTAAAAATCAGTGCAAATAAATTAAACTGTGGGATATTTAAACCACGAATTATTCGGCAGATTCTCTATTATTATGATAAATGAAGTGAATACCTGCGTTGGCTTAAAATATGTTCACAGTGACTATCGCATGCAACGAGCAGAATTAATTAGGTTTATTAGCAAGTGCCAAGACGAAGAAAGTCTAATTAATGTTCTTAAAGCTGACCAGACCACGGTAAAGGCCAACTTAATGGGGCTTCACAATTTATTTATTATAATATTATATATTTTATGAAAAAAGTTATGAATCTATTACATCATTAACATTATCATTTATCAATAAAAACAAATCGCTAGCCTCTGTAAACGCACAGAAGCACCGATTAATCTTGTTAATTGGCTGCAACATTCTAGTTTAACCCCTAGTTCATTTACGCGTAGGCCCCTATTGCAAGTGGAAATTTTATCGGCAATGTCTAGACATGCTGTACCTTGAACAAAAAATAGCATAACTCTCGGGCAATTACATGTAGTATTCAGTCATATCGATTGATATTGGGAGTAATATCATTAGTGCAAATTAATTTTGGCAGGATGCTGCGAAGACAACTGATAGCACTGTCATTTCATAGTGGGTGTTACAATCGCCACAATATATTTAATTGTCCGTATGTATTGTTTATCCGTTGAAGTAATTGGAATTAAGATTTAAGAGTAAACGTTTTCCTCAGCCTACTCTGGAATTTTCCTACATGCAATCTACTCTGGGATTGCCCTTAATATATACTGTAATTTGTTTTTTCAGCCTTTTTATCATAGTTAGGCAATATATTCACCAAATTAAAATAATGCAATGTAGAATTTCTAAACGACCATGTCAGCAAAACTGCATAATTTTCATTTAATTGTAATTATACAATTTCGTGGTGAACATTTATGAGAAATCATTACTTCTAAAATGCAGATGTATTGCAGTTTTTTTCTAAACATGTCTCGTCATATGTATACCTGTATTATATTCTTTATATCATGTTGCAGATTTTCTGCTTCAGCTTTCTGTTTCGTTTGCAGAGGAATGGGTGCTTGCCATTAATTTGTAGCTAACGGTCAGAACGGTTGATGCATATCAAAAGGACAATCTCAAATGAAAATATTCTGGTTAAATACCATGCTCGTAATCATTCTCGGGGGATTGTCATCAACATCATGAATTAAAATATTTCCTGGTGTCAAACGGCGCATTTGAATACAAGTATTGGGGGTTAATATAGGATTTTCAGGATTGTTGCATTAGTTAAATGACATGCATTTATTAGGCATCGTTACGGGGATGTATACGACCGGTATTCAAGGAAACGAACCCAAATACTGTCCTACATTCACGTATTCAGTTCTTTCTATTCTTGCGCAAATATATTTGTAAGCCTGGGCATTTTTTTTTTAATATGGGACCCATTAATTTTTATTAAATAATTCATCGGAGATTTATTTGCCACTTAACGCGGCTAAAGTCTATAATAAGCTTTGTTGATTCATGGCCCAGTGTTATACAAATGTCGTTTATTGGAAATAGCAAGTCGACTGCGTGCAGCTTTTTCAATGAAGTCCAACCTACTTAGGTCGAAGAAAAGACACCTAGAGAGTGGAAATATTTATTGACTCGAAATTGGCTATTGTCTTGCAACTTAATAAGGAAGTTGGGAATGCGGATAAGTAATTACATACGCGTTGACATTGCTTATCAGACGTACAATATAGGCTGCATATTCAAATAAGTTGTAGGCTAAGTTTTCAACATATTGTTGGTATTGTTTGAAACTCGATTACAAAACGCCATTTTTAATTACAAGTGTGGAGTCTCATCCAAAAAGTGGAGATAAATTCGTTGGCATTACTTGAGCTCTTTTGCCAGTCAGCTGTGACACAACTTATTTATGTATCGAGCCGGATGTGTTTGTAAAAATGTGTTTAACGACATTAATTTTATTACCGTTGTTTATGTCAGTTTCATTATTAGTGATAAAGCGATATTGTTTCTAAGAACTTGGCCAGTAGATTCAACATTGTGTGATCCCATTTATTTCTTATGATCGATTGCTTGCCAGAGGCAGGCAACGTATGTCACGGATAGCATTTCTTCAGCAGTATAGACATGCAGGGAATGGGAGAATGTTAAAAAGAATTCCAAGAAAACATCAAAGGAAGTGATCCATTTTAGTAACGTTTAGAATTTCATACGTAGAGCATTTATTTTAAGGCCGTGAGTTTATACGTATACTGTGGATTATACAATTCAATATGACTTGCTGAGAACAAGTCTGGTGATTTCAGTACATCTCAGGCATACTTAAGTAACATGACGTCATGCAACCTTTTGGGGAATGTTTTTTAGAGCTGAGACATTTTTGTTTAGAAGTTTCTCGAATCAATTTGCACATTGTCGTCTGACGTGATCCACAAGTTGCTCTCTGTCAGCAGCAACCCAGCAGTTTTCCTCATAGTTTTATTTGCACGCCGTGAAAAAAAAACATGCATTGTCTGTGCGGGAATAAAGTGTGGGTGAAATAAGTTCCCTGACAAGTGAAGTGTGTGTACTGCTTTTGTTTGACACAATGGCTTCAGCGCAAGTACAGGGCGGTAGGGACTCACCTGGTTGAGAAGAGAAAAGTTCAGGCGAAAATACACAAGAGATGAAGATGGTACACGGAACATCAACATGTAGGGTGAAGAAAAAAATGAGATGGAGAGCGACGCCAAATGTTTCGTTTTAAAATGCCATATATAATGATTGCTTTTATTGTGATCTACCCCTACTATGTCAGGAATACGTTAATATGCGGTCATGTGCACTTTTTAGGACTTCCTTCTTGAACCCACCTCGAATGGGGCACTCGCAACATATCTCTCTATTGTGTTGGAAACGTTTGCATTTGAATGCCTCCAAAACAACCTTTTGCTCCGCCAGTGACTTGTGGAAATCTTGTCATATTAACATGCTTTTATGGTAAACAACTATTTGAAATAAGGAGTTTGGTTAAAGGTACCTGACAGATTGAGCGCGCCAGTAGTGGGAGCTGTGAGTCGGCAGCACTACCAGCCCGGGTAGCGCGTCTTCTAAGATGCTCTTTTCTTTAATTTTGCTGAATCTTATATCGATCGTGCGAAATTAACATTTGGTGAGATTATGGCAAGGTAGAACGACTGTCGAGGGCTCATTGTTAGTTGGCTTATGGTCTAAGGCCAAGTGTTGTTTGTGGATGTTCTTATCGTCCCATTTTCATTTTGTTGATGTTGCTGTTGTTGTTGTGTGTAATCAATCTTTTGATCGTGATTAAGCTAATTAATCATTCACCGTTAAAAGGCAGACCACGATGTAAGGAAATCACCAAATTCTCATTTTAATTTTAATGAATATATCAACAAGACCAAACTATTATCAAAATTAGTCGAACATTAAAAAAGATATAACTAAAGCGAGCATTTTATACATGTATGTCATCAGATGTGGAAGACTTACAAATCTCTGGATCAGTACGTATGGACATATGTAAATACGTATCCTTTAGATGGATATTTTCTTTAATACATGATTTCGATCCTAACATTGATCACTATCTACTGATCTTGCTTGAGCATACACGTAATGCTGTTTTTTGCATCATTTCTTTCTAGCACACTTGAGAAGCACATTCATTTCATTTTATTTCATTTTTTTTCAACGAAATACCGAAACTATGCCATTATAAATTTAAAGATTAAGTAGTACTGCCTCTCGTTCGCTATCCATATCTGTCAGACGTCGCCATCTTGTGGAGCGGCTGAAATAATTCAGTGTATTACGCAGCGTGTAAGGCATTTATTGAGCTTCTATTAGGCATTCACGAACAGGCGCTTGCGAGAGCAGATATGTGCCTATAGAAAACACACCAGCCAAAATAAATTATGCAATTTTTATCGTGATTCTGCACTTACATCGCGCCAGCAGGGTCCCTGCAGACGCACGCGGATGTAGACATTGAAATAATATAGTAGGCATGTAGGACGATGCCGTGGCTTACGAGAAGTTAGCAGAAACTGCGAGTTTATTCGCCTTGTGGGGTCGACCCCACAAACGGTTTTAAGTTTCACTCGACCCATAGCTTGACCTGACCTTATAGATTTCTCGCAATGTATTATTAGAAAACCGAAAGTTAGAATTTATAGTAGCCGACGGACCGATTATCAGCGTTAAGAAGGATTAGCGCTCTTTATTCGGGCTCACCACCTGCACTGTATGCATGCGCCGAACATCAGTTGTGGCCGAGATACACTGTACATTGAATTTTTTGATGCATCTTGGAGAAAACAGCGAAATCATATTTTCAATCACTGCATGCTAGGCGACCGATAAATAACCTTCTTGACGGGCTGCAAATGAAAGGTGAAAGTTTTTGCGGTCGCTGCATGCGGAGGGATTTACGTTGCCCGTGCTGTATGCAAACAGCGCTGTAATTGCACCAGGTACATTTGCTTGTCTCGATGGCGCACATTCCAGGTGGCAATGCCGCAAGTAGGGAGCAGGGAGCGTCCACAGTGTCTCGATTTCTTAGGAATTCTATATATTATAGTGTTTAGTAGGTTTTGCACCGCGTTCTTCTACATTACAATAAGGGGTCGTTCATCAAAAAAAATGACTTTTAAATTTTTGCTGCAAATACTTGCTCAATTTTTTCCCCGAATTTAGAATTCGACGTCTACTAGCTAGGGTTTCAGCTTTGGTTTATAGTTTCAAAATGTCCCGTTTATTTATTAAAAATGAATCAATTTGAAGAAGAAAAAAACGTTATGCAACCCACAGTGCATGGTTGTCATGTAAAGAAGCCCCGTTTTAGGCGGTCGCGTAATTTTTTTTTTCAAATTTCGTTTTGAAATGATAAACCAACGCTGAAATCCTTGTGAACGACCACTTCTACATTAGAGGAAAATTCGCAATTGTAAATATTTCAAGCAAAATGTGCGACTAATTTCTTGCATGGTGGGCAACTTTTCACTCATCCTTAATCTTTAATTCGATTTGTTCTTGTTTAAACGCCTGTTCTGAGTGCGGTAAAACCTCTCGATTTCGTAAAAAGTACTTCCTTTTAGGTAATTTTTGTTAATGAGTCATCACGTTCCATAGATTTCCGGATGGTTGATGAAGGGAGGGGGGAGGGGATGTATCACGAATATAAGATTGTGGAGTAGAAAAGGGTAGGTGTCAGCACATTCGGACGTCCAATTTTTGTTTTGCTGCGTGTGTGAAAGTTATCACCTGTAAAGTTTAATCATTTTAGTAACGACCCCTAAACCCGAGATTTCACGTTATGCTATCGAATGTATTTCCAATTTAATGGCTTCCAAAAGAAATCATTAGGACTAACGTCACGAAAGAACAAATCTGTTAACAAAAACATCATCAGATGACGTTGGTTAAACCATGTGTTAATTTGTGTATTAACCTTGTAAGATCTATAAATTAAAGTTTGAAAGTCGACTACTCTAAAATAACCTCTTTTATATTAATTTTTGACGTCATATTTTTGGAACTGAAAAGTTATATTTTGTAGAAATTTGATGTCGTTTGATATGGAAATAGATATTTGTTTGTATCGGTTTTCAAATTCAAAATGATGTACTTTTTCCTTAACTAAATGAAGTAACTTCATCTGCACTATGTGCTTTAAAATTGGCAGATTAGTGGGACCAGCTCGTTGGAGCTTGAACTTAGCAACCACAGTATTTTTAAATGAAACATAATTTTAGATTCCTTTGAAATGTCAGAGCATGGGTAGATCAAATGATCGATGTATATTTACTGTTATAAACCCTTCGGCCTTTCAAACTGCTGGACGGTGGAAGGCTGAAGTAATGGTTCTGTTTGTCTCAATAGTGTTCGTTGTTATGTTCGGACATTTTTAATTCATCACCCTTTTAATTCACACTGTTATTCCTGCCTGGGATCTGTTCGTAAATTATTAATGGAACGAAAGTCTATCTTGATTAATTATTTTTATAGTATAACGTCAAATCAACCTTGGTAACCCGTTGTCATAAAGGCATTTATGCATTGTATTTATTCGTGTACCAATTATGTGTTAAAAGTTGAAAGTCATTAATAGTTCGTGTGTTTTCAAAAGCAGTTTTTATGCTAATCAAGAAACGTCTGGTGCTCCTGTGCAACAAGTCGGGCTTTGACGTTAACATAAAGTAATTTGGCAAACAATACTGGCTATATAACTACTTGCTAGTGGTGATATTTGCGTAAATGAGCTCGGAATTGGCGTCAGGTCACAACATCATTTTTAAAGGTGAAAATGTCGCTTAGTGGTTGAAAAAAAGGATTGCTTACTAAAACAAAATAACGAACCAGTGGCGCATTCTGTTGATTTGACTCATGTAGGGATATTTTCATATCGAATACTGTTCCACAAGTCTGCTTTGCAACAAATATAATTTCGAATATGCATATTCACAGAAAATCTACTTCAAAGAGAAATTCAGCACCAACAACACCACCTTGATGAACAGCGAAAGATCCCTTCTTCATTTAATTCATCAACTTATGCATTTACGTTATGTCAAATGGACAATGAAAGTAACAAAAATGTACGAAAAGTATTCACTTAATCGTAAGGTGTTCTTAATACGAATAATTTATAGAAACCTTGTATATCATGACATTGTCATCTGATATGCCCAGTATGAACTCGCTAATATTTCTAACTGAATGATAGCGTCCTCTGTCCATCGACCATTTGGAGGGCACCCTGTAGTTCTTTCCCCCTGTGTTTCTTTTTCTCGTCTTCAGACCACCCATTCTTTTCGCTCTTTTAACTAAGCCTAATCCGTTTTTAGTGCATAAACTCAGCGTTTGTTTCACATTCTTGTAATTGTTGTGTGATCCATAAAATTCTTCCCCGGTTTTTACGCCGTCTGCTGACCCTGACCCTGGTATTCTTTATGTTGGAGTCCCAAAAGCCGAGAAACCATTAGCAGTGCTGTTCGAGTGTTGCTGAAAGAGTCCTCCAGAAAAAAGGGGAAATTCGGCCGTTGTAAATAATATTAATGAATACCATGTATTAATTAAACTGACGAAATAATAAGTGCGTGCGATCCATAGCCAGTCACGATCCTGGAGAAATCCTAGGCCAGTAAACTCATATATGGCTGCAGCGTTGCACTATGGGATGGTCTCTACTGTGAGTGGGTGAGGCGTGCTTTTGATTTAAAATCTTCGCGGATTCTAGAAACGTGATTGCGATATTCGTAAAAATTGGGTGTTATAGCTATTTTTTATCATTTGTACTGATATTTTACTCGACCTTCATTTTTAAAAACAAGGCCTACCTAAGACCACTGCATGCCCGCTTTTATAGGTTCTGTTTCAGAGCACGTTTTGGTTGTCATGCATCTTGGAATTGAAACGCCTTTCGTTGCTTCTAGAATGGTTTTGGCCCTGATGCGGTATCCTTCCACCAAGTGCAATATATTCAATGTAGATGCATGTATTGATGCAATCCATATACACTGCACACTGTATATTACAGTGTACCCACAGAACCTGCAGGATACCTTAAATAGGGATCAATCTTAATTTTAATTCTGGAGGTATTTTATACACTCTACAAATAATTTTGTTCAAACCTTAAATTTATAAATAGCTCATTTAGAAAACTTAAGTCACTCTTGTAAGGTTCAGTTTAACAGCGTCTAAACTTTGCAAGAATCGACACCATCGAAATTGTTCGCCTTCGACAACATTCCTTTAATCAATAATCTTTATAAGTAAATTGTGTACGAATTTATTCTCTGTTTTAAACTTTTTTTGCCTACAAGGTACCATTGCATGTACTTGATATTCTTCATTAATTTTTCTTACAAAAATTTACTCAAAAAAACATCATGTGTGATACTTTTTTCAAAACATTTACGGTATTAACATTAATTAATTGAAGTTTACATTTCATGCCTCCCCCTCACTTACTAGTCCTTAAGCACGATACTGATCATCCCAGTTAAATGATAAAAACATAATATATATTCACATGCAGGTTCTTTTTACTTATTATTGGTCTATGGCCATGGGGTAATATTACAGGTCAGAGGAAAACAAAAAAATTAACTAGGGAAACCTGGGAAAATTAGGGGATTTTATTTGACTAAAGCTGTGGCAATCCTGTATTATTGCGGATAACAATGCAACGGAAATACAACTAGAATTTATTCAGAAAGATTCCAGCTTTATCATGTCCTCCTTTGATATAAAACGTATCTCCCCCATAAATATAAACTTTAAACCCTTAACCTGCTTCGATTTCCAAGAAAATTATTTCGTGGAAATCTTCTCGGATCATAGGTTCTCGGAAATAACAGGATGTATTACCACGACTTAATTACTTTGGTCAAACGTAAATTAGGACATTGTTATTTGCAGTAATAGACGTCATAGTCATCTGAGTTTTGAGGTTTAGCGTTTTTAATGTAGTTGGGAAAAACATCTCAAGATACGTGCGCGTGTAATTCTTAGTGGCGCTTGCTCTATTGGATGATTGGATGGCCCCTGTACATGCATACACATATCTTTTAGATTTCTTGCACTCAGCAGTAATGTTTGTATTGAACATTGTATGTAGTTCGTCCGCCAAATGAAGGAGGATGTCTGTCACAAACCATTTCTTACGGTTTTGGTCCAGCTAAACAACTTTATAAATTTAGTAATCTTTTTAAGCCTAGCAATGTTGACTAAAGACGCGCCAAAATGTTTCAACGTTTAAGAAATAAAAATTGCCTGTCCAGTGTTTGTCGCTAGTTTTGGCCCAACACATCCTAGAACCGAGGCCAAAGGTAAATGATTAAGTTTCTGTGGACGGTGATATACTCCGTCTTGAACTTGAACATAACCTGCGGGAGCACGCTTAAAAAAAGGGCCAAATTCACCTGTCTGACTTCCCCTTACCCTCATCAGATCGGCGGGGGTAAAGGTCATCCACTGCCAGTGTTGTTTTTTTGTCTTTACATTGCAGTGCAAGATCGCTCCAAATGCACAGCAGGCAAGAATTATTTTTCTGAAAGGTCCTTGTCGCCTTTGGGCTCGCGCATTTTTTTGATGCGGGGTTTGCAATTTTTTTTATTTAGGATGAAAAACTTGACACACAACTTTTTTTCTATTTGGCCTCTTATGGTTTTTTAATGTTAACCATGCTCCGGTAGAGCTGTTGCCTTTTTTGAGACTGTTTTATAGGAATACAAGAGCTGGTTGGAATGTGGCTGCTACAAACAAATGCCCGCATTTTTATGCACTCTTAATTCATCTGGAACGCGGTTCTACTAAGAATACACTTTTTGAATTTTACTTTATGTGACCGACTTGGAAAGACAAGCTGTATGAAGTGAATTATAATGCCTCGTATCTTCTCCGAGGTGGATGGTAATTAAGTGCATACCTTTCTTATTACAGTTGTGGTGTTATAGCGTATTGAATGGAGTTCATCTTACCATGAAATGTGCAATTGTATATTGTCACACCGTGAAATATATCGATATCATGTTGTTTGAAGTAAAAAAATAGTAATTGTTGGAAACTTAATGAGCCTTGAACTCTGTGTGAAAACATGAAATTCAGCGCGAAAAGCTCTAGGTTTTTGCTCCTATTGATATTCTGTCCATAGAGGTTGGTGTGTCGCCCACCATGCATTGTGGTCATGGACCAGCTGGATTATCAGCCAGAGTTGAATTTAAAAAGCCTTCAATCAGAATTAGAATGACATTAAGCCTTGCTCGGAATATTTGGGCAAAATATTTGACCCGCGCATTTGGATGGTTCTCGGCTGAAGTTGCAACAATTTATGACAGTTAGACCCAGTTTTAAAACACTCCTTATACCTTCGTTTTGTTTTGCTGAATGCTGTGTGAGGTCTCAGATTAGCATTTTTTCTCAATAATGCTATATAACCCCTGATGCACGGCGTCGGGAAGTCTATAAAATTCTTCTTTTCTTCGAGAAAATGGTTTATATAAATTTCGGAAAAGTCACTTTTTTCGACAAAACTGGTATTTTATGTCATATAGTCTAGAAAACATGTCGAGATGCTTAGAAATTTTTATCTGACATATCAAATACCATATGAGTTGCGTGCCAAGGATTTTTTTTGTTGCTGAACTTTCATCAAACAAGTTTTTCCCCCAAATTGTAATACTTCTTTGATACTATCAACATTTATACATTTTATGAATGCTGACGTAGTCACATGTTGATTTCTAATTTTCTGGACTGGTTATGTAGAATGCCATTACGCGAAATCGTTCGTCAACAAAGCACATTTTCTGTTAGGCCAACGCCATCGACGAAAAAAAATTATATATTGACCTATATAGTTGTTTTATGCGGGCAAGCTGCATTGATTTCAGTTTCTTTTGGTATTTTTTTTCACGAGTTGGGCTTCTGTTAAAGGTTTGTTCACTATATAGGTAGGATGCATATAATTGGGGGGAAAATAGAGTAAGGCCCTACAGCTTTAAATCACAAATTATTTGATTCAGCCTTTCTTTGCTTTTTGTGAAAGAAACACATATTCGGTCCTTTTTTCCGGAGTGAGGATCTACATCGTCACGACTTCCTTTGCAATTAATACATTACGCAACAGGGGAAATTACTAATATGTTGCAAGCAATTTTGATGAATTGTGTTAAACTACTATTATAATTAGTGAAATCCATTTCGATTTCCGTTGAACTTAGCAATTGATGTTGTCAACATTTTGGATTTACCTGGGATCACCCAGCCGTTTATTGGCGATTTGGAAACTAGGCCTTAATTGTAGTTGTAGATGAAATGGAAGTCTTTGGTATTGTTTCATTTCCCCTACATTGCAAATGCTTTAACAACGATGTAAGTTGCAACCATATTTATTGTAATCATGCTGCATTGCTTTTTAATTTTATTGTCTATTGTGTCTGCCACATTTGGCCATGTGTTTTGCAACTGCCATTTCTGCTCGGCGATATTAATTACTATTGTAAATACGTGTGTAAGTGCTTCTATTTATGACTATAGCTTTCCCAAGCTTGTGTCACAGTCGCTTTTCAACACTATGGCCGAGTTCGTTGCCATTTCTAACAATTTTTTCGAGCAATTCTAACAGCCACTCGTTGCGCTGATAATCGCTGCAGTCATTCTTAATTGTGGTTAGCACACCGTTGACAATTACACGGAAACTTGAGAAACGAGTGATTACGTTTATGGATTTGTTGTTAGCCGTTTTAACCACCTATTAACATGTCGCACGAAATAGCTGCAGCCTGGAACCAGTATGAAAATGGCGTTGGGATTTATAAACATTGATGGGCACATGAATAAGTTAGGAATACGATAATAAATGAAAAGAGAATTGGAAATGGCCGAAGAATTCTAACTTGCTCGTGCATAATCTTGAGATCTCATGTCTGCAGTCATAAAACTTGACGACAACATTATACCTTTGCTAATAAACTGTTAGTTTGGTGTCAAGGTGATATGTGTCGACAGCATTACATATATAAAATTATTGATACGTTTGCACGCGTCGCATTGTCGTCAATCGAGTCTGGCTTACTGACAGCTCTTTAAATCTTATTGGTATGTTGCTCGCACAGGCGAAATGGGAACCGGAAACGCCATCATTGCGAATCCAGTACTCGACCTCGTTGGTTTTTTGGCCTTCCAAATATCACTAACACTCAATGGAACGTCGATTTACATTAATGTACGTACTTCAGGGTTCTTGGCGCCATTGAGACGTCCAGTTGGCGGCAAGCAAAGAATCATTTTGCACAATGTAATAATTTTTATCCAGATTATTTGCCTTTATCAAAAAGATGGGTTTAGTGATACAAATTACACCGATGCACTAAATCCGTCATCTAAAATGCAGTAGAATCTCTGTTAGTTGACCACCCTAGAAACCGTAGCAGTTCGAAGCTATCTCTACAGAGACGGTTACTGTTCAGGGGTGTATAGTATACGATTTGCAAGCAGACAATAATCATTTATGACTACATGTTGAGATCACGCTGGTCACCCGGGTAACGTACAGCGAGTAAATTATTTTTGTGTCATAGTTCAAATGGTCAGCATACAACGTACAGTGGTCAAAATGTAGAGGACGTCTTCCGTTGAGTTAATGTGGTGATTGTCCGGTCAGTTAAAATGTGGTCATCATAGGGAGGTGGTCAACTTTGGAGGTTTTACTGTATATCAAATTTCTGGTTCTGATACTTGATCCTCGTGTACTTTGTATATACACTATGCATTTATTATCGTTTGACATTATCAAAATACACCATTTTTACATGCTCGAGATTAGCGTGGAATTGCATTATTCAGTACTTCTTGACAGTTGTGGAATGCATCAGTACGATTGCAACTCGTATTGATTTAATAATCGAGAAACCAAATTTACTTTTTGGTGGTAAAAATCTTCCAATTACAGGAAAAATAGCCTGGATGAAGAGGCTTTATTGGAATCTACGAAAAAATTGTTTTAATGGATTACACTTCTCCCCACTACCACATGGCATATAATTACTGAGTTGAATTAAAAAGAAAAATATATCTGGAGTGCCTGAATCGTCCTGGATTGTTGGTTTGCAATATACATGGCCACCTAATAAGTTCACGAAATACCAAGAGATAAACTATTGTGGCTTGTGAACGTTCAGTGTTGATAAATGTGTTAATTGCAAATTACATTACAGGTTGCCTTATTTCCATGGATGTAAACTAAATTCGTAGTTATCGGAATTAAGGAGTACCGTGATATGCACGGTGAAATAAAATATTAAATCTAACAGCCCAGGTACTTTTTTGTAAGCAATTCTCTTGAAACAATACCTTCGCAATAATGATAGTTATTCCCTTTACCAGAAAAACATGCTAATCATGCCGTCTAGTTTAAATGCCGTAGAAACTTTGTAAATGGCATCATATTCGGTATCGCGATTAATCAGCCTAAGAATAATGGAAAAAATGGCATCGAGATATCCATTATAGTCACGCATGTGGCATTTTAAGCCAAAATTTGGCAATGCTTACTATATACTTGCTATAGGGTATGGTATACAAATGTATTATGGTCGCCTTGAGGATATCCAGTGATATTTAAAATTTGTTACTAACGTGATTACAAAGTGATTACATACGTTGTAATACAAAAAGGTATCGGACGTGTCATGCACTTTCATGTTGTTCATAATGCGTATCATAACTGCAATAGAATTTTCAGCAGGTCACGTTTGATGGGATAATTATTCCTGGCCAAATGCAAATATTGCTCTTGGAAAAACTTATAATTATAATGTTGCAGAAAGCTGTATAATTAGGCTAGCCTCGGGATATAACGTGACATGAGTTCATTTAGCATTAAAATTTTATTCAGTCACATTGTTTAGCTTTTGTCCTTTCTATGTATACGACCCCTGTCCCAAAATTGAAATTTCGATCCAAAAGTGCAGTAGCACTCTACATACTAAAACCCACAGGTTTTTCGGGTTGTGCAGAGAATAATATGGGGTTTAGCTTATTTGTATTAATAGATGTTTGCGGCATCTCCAGTTAGTGCATAAAATGTTCGTTTTATTCGTGTGCCCCATGTAGTGGTCATGGACAAAGGCTGCATTTCAATTCGCCTCATGTACCGGACGTGTTTCGCACTCCAAATGCAACGTAAGGCGCAAGGGAGGGCAGATATGTAGATCCCTGATAATGGCGGCGATAGCTAAATGTATCGCTCTTAAAGAAGAAATATTTCTTGAAAATAAGAATTCGTGGCGAAGAAAAGCAGTTTGGGTTTAATAACCGAGGTAGAAAGGCAGTGATCTGGATTTAAAGTCCTAGCACATACACGTAGATTTGGTTGATTTGATAGGATTGAAGGAGTTAACTGTGATTTGAAGATTACGGCGCCTAATCCATAAGGGACCCTTGTGGCGTTGGATAGGTATAATGAGGGAGATTAGGCCACCATGATAGATCTTCAATAGAGGATTAAGGAACTCTTGACTAGCGTGACTTAATTTATTGATTCCGATTTGGTAACCCAGGGCTGTTCCCCCATATTTTTTCTTAAAACCAGATCTTGCGCTTTTATAAATAATACATTATAAGAACTATTTTCGCATCGGGTGTCTCAGTGATAACCAACCAGAATTTATTTAGAGCACAGGCATACATGTAGGAACAAGGAATTATTTTCAAAGTTTTTACGAATCACTGCGTTTGTACTATAGGTTACTATACAAGAAATCAAAATCTTACATAGAAAATACTAAGCTTCTACTTTTGGGTTTCCATCTTTCAAAACTATTGAGCACAAATCCATTCGAATAATTTCCAATTAACCTATATAATAAACAGCTATGCTTATTATTTTTAATGCAGAATTACCTTTTTCTGAGAACCTTGTTTACTTTGATATTGGTTTAGCAAGATTAACTTAAGACTAAGAAACTGTTGTATATAGGATCAGTCGGTAATCGGAAAATAAACCAGTAGTACTGTTTATTTTTATGGACGTTTAAATTTGCGATATGGTTAATGTAATGAACCATTTCGAAAATTGCGGATTATACAATGAGCGTTGTATAATTCCAAAAATCGCTTCCGTGGTATTAGCATTGCTCTTGAGTTTCAATCTACTTTTATATAGATGGTACTAGTATGCGGATATGTAATAAAATGCGTAATTTTTCAGTATTTAGTATTTGTAGCTTGTTGAACAAGTTGTTGGCTATTTGACAGCTTGGGTTCACACCTTTCCATTGATTTATGCACTTGTTTGCTTACACGCATGAAATGAAGGCAGTTTATTTATGCATGGAAACAAAATGCACGTAATCACGTAGTAATGCGTGTGCTCCTTCGAAATCTTATCGCATTTAGTTGTTCCCGATTGTAGGCGGCCATCTTGCTCTTGTTAACGCTGAACAATTGATTACAGTTTTAGTTTCCTTTTATTCAAAGAGTTATCAAGCCGCGATCTGGAGAGTGTAAGCAAAGTTCAAGATTGTATTTAAACGCTATCTTTGGTGGTAATTGTGGTCGAAAGTATCCCATGATTGCTTCCATGGAACCATTACTTGTTGACAGAGCAAATGAATAAGATACATTACATGTGCAATGAATCCCTTCCACTTTAAAAAAATGTTTTAACATTGGGGCTCAAAGTGATGGGATAGATCCTCAAAAGTATTTAGTATTATATGTTTCAAGTCGTATTAGTCGCATTCTCTACAAAGTTAAAATAACTGCCAGGGGTTTTTTTTGCATTAGCAAATTATGATTAGCTCAATGGTCATATATATGGTCATAATATATCTGATAACAATAAAAGTCGAGAAGAATTACCGGAATAATACGTGAAGGTTACAGTTTTAAAAGCACTGTCAGTTCAACATGCGCTTGAATATAGGCGCATGTTTTAATATTAAGAAAAACATTTCAATGCAAATGTTTCTGATAGACCAAGAACAGTTCAACTTATTGGTTGGTTCTATTCGTGGAACGCGAAGTTGTTGCAAACAATTTATCACGAAATGTTCACTAATAACTTGTTCATAAACTAGCTCATTCAACGTAATTGTTTTTCAATATTATCCCAGGCCAGTGGTTGCTTGCATAGAGGACATCCCCATTGGTACCTACTGTAACTGATTGTTTTTTACACCTGGCCAACTTCAAGCTCCTATTTTAAAATCTTAACCTTCACGATTGTAACTGCGTCATTGTGTGTATGATGGGTGGACACTAGTGTGTAATTTTCAAATTTTAACCCAGGAGGTGGTTTCTACTTCCGTTATAATTTGCGCTCTTGTTTGACTCCTAAACCCCAACCTTCATTTTCCCGCCATCTTCCTCCATTTTGGTGAGTCATTTGCCCTATTTGTTGTGCCTAATTATCATGTATCTAAATCCTGCACGATTTTTTCCTCATTTTTTTCTTTCTACTTCTTCAGCTTCCCCATTGTTCGTTGCTGTGAGGCAATTTTTCCTCCTACATTAACTCAAGGATTGGTCCAACCCCGAATAATATTTCTGGGTGGTTTTCGGTTTTATTCATGAAATGATAATGGTTTTTAACCAATTTATACATGTCATTGTGTATATCGTGTCGGTTGTTGTATACGAGGGCCTGCCTATTAAAGTAGTTTTTTTTCTTTCCTTAACAATTGTAACTGAACTCCCTCTAAACAGAAATTCAAGTGAGGGAGGTTATTTTTGCATTAAGGTTAATGTTGGCCAAAGGGTGTTAGATTACCTAAGGTTAACAATTAAATAGCTATGCACAGCCTTCATTGCAATTCCACTCCATATACGCCGCGTAGCCTTTACGCATTTCTGATGAAGGCAAAACTAATAATGTAACACTAGCTGTTGGAAATTATTTTGATTATAGTGTTAACATCTTGCTGCTTTATTTTCTTTCGTTGTTCAAGGCCTCAAAACGCTTTACATAAATGAATAACTAGAAATTATCGTTAATTCATCGATTAAAAAATTAGCAGCAATAATGTAATTTTGTTCAATTTTTCGCGCTTTATTGAACACACATGTGAAAAAAAAAAAAAAAAATTCATGTCAAAAGTAAGGCCTGTGAGCTTAAATTTTAAAATATTTTTAATGCGCAACCATTACGTTACTGCGCTTGTGAATTGCTATACAAATACAAAACTTTAACAGAGAGGTGAAATCAAGTTGTCCGGGTACATGCCTTAATTTTGAATGTTCGCGATGAAACCTTCGAATGAGAGCATGATCCGTCTTTACTCAAACAAGTCATATTCAAGATCACATATTCACCTTGACACGTCCGTTCTTGGCCCAGGGATTTCTGTTGCAACTATGCTCAAATCCTGTTCAAAATGAAAATGTGTTGTGGGAAACTCGCTTTACATTTTTTGTAGCCATATTCGTAATTCATTGAGAACGAATTGTTTCATTTTCAACTTCTCAAATGATCGACTTCGGTTATCCTCAAAGGAGAACTTGTTGTCGAAGGAAATACCTACACTTTGAACTACACGTATTACATGTATACACATTCAGCTAGTTCTAGATGGTTGCTGTTCTTTGGAATTAGAAATGTACTTCAAGGACAGCGTGATTGGAACCAGTATAGCGCATCGAGGTCCGTCTAGGAATTGAGCCTCTTTAAATTTGCAATAATGAAATTGATCTAAAAAAAGTCTTATTATAGCCTATAGCAGACCTTCGCGTCGGACTTTTTAAATTCTGGTCTGAATAGAATAAATAACGTCGCTGTAAACAGAAAGCTATGTTACAGTGTTGGATTAACTAAAATCTGCATGTATAGCATGCAACTTATTGTTTATGACGCACATCACATATAGCGTGTTGCCAGTTCCAGGTAAACCTCGCGTCGTAAATGAAAGCGAGGTTGTGACCCTGGGTATGTTAGGAAAGTTTAAGATTGGTTGCTGTTTAATTTCTAGTATACTTATACCGCATATTACACTGCATAATGCATGCATATTTATGAAGGCCTCTAAAGTAATTTACACAATAATGTATGGTTTAATGTGAATGATGATTTTTAAGAAAATGTATAGTAATTTACGTTAAAACTGATCTTGCATACGTAAAGGTACTTTTTTCAGTAAATCGTTCAATAATTATGCAGCATTACCTTTACTACTTCTTTCGACATTGCACTGCCCCTTATATAGCACTCTGCCAATCTGCTATTTCAGGACCCACCATCGTGATTTATCTGTCAACCCGTTCTCCAGTAGAACCAAATCATTTATCAATACGAACATTATCCATAGCAACTCGACAATCTTTTAGTGCTCCGCAAGAGCCGAAGACATGCTGGAGGTCCTCACTCAGCTCCATGCCCACATGGTTCACATGTCAGCCATATCCTGAAACCTATGGAGACGCTTAATTGTTTCGAGAGAATCTGTCTTTGCCTGGAACAGTAAGGCACTAGCTTGCTGGAAAGAAGTTCTTTCCCAATTTCCTTTTTGTTTTGGTATAAAACTACATGTAGAGTGCTTTAACACGCAATCCCCTTTCTCCGAGTCTGATGCTAATGTTTTCTGATCGACTTCTTTATGACCAGATCCGAAGCAGACCAAGATTCTTTCTGTAACACTGAACTTCTTTATTGGTTGCGTCCACTCAGATGCCCACCCTTGACATCTGAGCAACTCATAGACCTCAATTTCGACGAGTGTTAGTGTATATGGTACTACCTCTAGCCGCTTACTAAAAAAATAACCAACTTGTCGCTGCAATATTCCAGCTTGACGTCCACTCCTCACTGACGAACAACATTCAGAAGACCTTGTAGTGTCTCTTGTTCCTTAGTGAGTAAACCTACATCATCACAAAATAATTGAACCTTAAGCTAATTGATAAATAGCTGGAACAGGACCTATACTAATTCACACCTCTACTACCTTTCTTACTGACCCCTTTATTAACCTAAATACCTCCTGATTTGAATTTGCCCCAGTAAATCATGTAGAGATGGTGTCCTCGTGGGTCTTTATGGCCATCACTAGAGAGCGAGTCACACAATATTCACACATCAATTGCCAAAGTAAAGTCCAACTTACATTGTCAAAGGCCCCCTTAATGATGAGGAAGGCTTAAGTAGAGGTTTTCTCTGTTCTTGGTTTCCTTCCCATTCCTAAATACATTTTGAAATCTGAATAAATGTCAGTTCGGACCAACTTCTTAAAGACCTGTAAATGTCGCTATCACATAATGTAAGTACTGTATGTCTTATATTCTCTTCAGTTGCAATCAACAAAGCATAATTCCACCGATATGTTTCGAAGGTGGTTGGTGAAGTGAATGACCTTGCTTTGGTTAGCAAGAATCCATAATGTCATTAGGTACTCTAACTTAATTTCTTTGCAACCAGATGATACGCCAGCTATGCCTATTTTATATTTTCAATAATGGTCTAATTGTCTACAAATCAACCTAGGCCTACTTTCAAAGAAAGAGGTTGCGAAATAAAACATAACATAATTTTAATGGAAGGAAGAGTCAAATTCGGCGCCTACAGGTGGGCAGAAAGACGCAGTGGGCGTTAAGGTGAACATTATTTGACCACACCGAGATCAATTATGAAGTCACGAAGGTGGTTCTGAACATACATATATTTTCGTGACTTACGGAATTTTGAATTAAATCAGATGGAAATGCAGTAAATGCAATTGCATGAATATCACAAAACGAAATTCATAATTTATGCATACTTATGTCAAGTTTAAATTTAGTTTATACGTGTTTGGATTGTAACTAAAGTCACACGTTTATGGCGAATTTTGTAAATCGCAGAAACTACATCTGTTATGAATGAAAATTAATTTTCAGATGCAGCATTGTCAACCTACACGCAATTTAGAGAAGTGCCCATAAACGAACATCTTCGCAATTTTGGGTGGGGTTGCTTTTTGAATTCTTTTATACTAGCCCTTGTTTTTAATACTCTGTCAACCAAAATACTCTGTCCTTAGACATTTCTAAGGTCGCCTGTTTGGCTTATCGAATTGTTCGAACAATAATAGAACATAAATAACACGCGTTCGTATTGTTTTTGCTTTAGACATTAGCTAATAAGCATTTTTTGTTATGTTGAATTTCGATAAGCTCTGTTTAGTTTTATCAAGATACTACAGTGTAACTACGAGGTGCGCAAAAATTGACTGCGTCGGTTTCCGAAAATGAGCACAACATCTCCTATTGTGGCTTTTTGTATGGATTTCATTCCTATGAAAACGCCTTGCATAACCTGTTGTGGATTCTGAAGTACAACCGGATTAGATAGCCCTATACTGAACCACCATTCACGCGAAACAGTTTAGCAGCAGTTCATCCTAAATAATGCTCTAAGAATGAAAGTAAATGTTTTGAGGAGAATAAGTTTGAATGGGATAAAGGTAATCCACTGGCTTCCATAAGGGCTTGCGGTAAACACGTGGTAGGCAGGTGGTCTACATACAGAAAAAAATTAACATTAGCAGTATACTTAAAATCGGTCAAAATTTAGCAGGTGGACTGAGGTGGTACATAGCGAGGATGTCAACTTGATAGATTTAACCGCAGTTTCATGTCGTTCTTGGTTCAACCTTGGTTCCGTTCCATTTTTTGTCACCATGGAATGCGGTGATTGTTGATCCTCTTCCTCCGTGCGACATGCTAACTTTTGGGAATATAAAATCCCGCGGCAGTGTCGGAGGTTGGCAATGGCACTGATTATGTCAGGCAAGTAGGCATGGATATTCATGACCGAAAATTACTCATAAACAAGACGGAGCCTAATCCATTATGGCGTCGACGTGGCTTCACTCCGCCTGTCAGCTGAGCTCTTGTGCACTGGAGCGACGCCGGGCTCTTGAGTGCCCGAAATTGCCGTTGAACTAGATTCGTTTAAGTGGATGTTTAATATGTGCATAATTTAGCTCAATTGTGGCTGTTTGTTGTTTGTTACCCTGTCAAAAAAAATTCTCATTAAATGCGGAGGCTTTTTTTTCTGTTTCTTCTTCGAGTTTTGGTGCAAAAAAACCTTCAGGCGTGGCTCGTGCCGACCTTAGTGGGCGAAGCCTTACGTTGAAAGCCGAATTTCTGCGGGGCAATCGTAAAAAAGAATGTCTGGCTCGGTTGAGACGCTCAGATGCCCCCAGAAGTAGAGCACTTTTGACCATTTCGCGAAAATGTTCCCGGGAGGGAATACCCTATACCGATGATTGGAAAGGAGGAGATGCAGGGCGGGGGAAAAAAGGCCCCACGCTCATCACTCTAGGAGAGGTGCGTTCAAATCTGCACCTCCTTTTTGTTTGAGGCCGACCGTATTTTGATTTAATGGGACTATGAATGGCCATTAAATTGTATTACAACGTTATTTCGAGTAATTCTATCCGACTATTAAATGAGATGTAAAGTGCTGGCTTTTTTCACCTCGTTTTCTGTCTGACAATGTGTGCTAATGCGCGGCGCGCACTTGGGGAGAACAAAAAAATAAGAAAAAAATGACGCAGGCTTGCCTTTCCAAGCAGACGCTTGACATTTCTCTTCAAAAGTGAATTTGCATTCTCATGAGGCGGATTAAGCCGATTTGGAAATGTTCGTGAAGTTGCCGCGTATAAGTTTTTGTCGTCGATTTTTGACAAAAGACATTAATCGTTCTTTCCGCGCTTGTGTAGTCAACCAAAACAGGGGTTTTCTGGCTTAATGCATGTTTGGCGTGTGCTGAAGGTTTGGCCTGGATCATCATCGCACTGTTTGGCAGTATGTCGCTGAGGTGACAAATATGATGTTCTGATCCCGTATCCCAAGTCAATCGTCTGGCTTATCGTCTTCAAGCTGCAGGCCACTTTGGTGTTTTTTGTTGATTGAAAGTTGCTTCTGACGCCTGTGATCTTGGCAAATTCAATATTTCTGTTCTATGGAATGATCCTGTGCAAATTCATGATGGTACTTGCTGACACTAGAGTACAGAGTTCAATTGAATTGGTCATCACGTTCGGTTGATCTTCATTGGTCAATCAACGATTTTTACAAATGTATAACGTGGAACAATGTTGAGTTCTACTTTTCTGCGTGTGGCTTTTTAATTTTGGATGGGTTTTGGACAACTTATGAAGACATTTCTGGCAGATTTTCGCACAGAGAAGCTAAATTTCAATTTGAGTTCAACTTCAGGTCGGTTGAATGCGTGAGAGCATTCGTGTTTACGTCTCTCCAAGATTATGAGGAAGTCTGAATCAAACATCAAAGTACATTACTTGAGGGGGATCTCAAACGTTTGTGAAGCTCTGGAAGAGCTAGCTGTCCTAGGACCATAATTGTCATACGGGTGGAAAAAAGACAACAAAACCCCGCCCCATCCACAGTTTCTAGCAGATGAAAAACCATCGTGAGTTTTCTAGTCCTAGCTGTTTAACAAAACATCCTTGTATTACCTTGTTCCAAGCAGAACGCGAAAATGGGTCAGCTCGTACTCGAAAAGACGTGCTGATGATCGGCTCCACGATCTTATTCATCGCGTGCATTTTTGATTATTTCTGATGCTCGAACACGGCCGCCCTCACCCCTAGATTTTCGGCCTTGATAACTTGAAATTCCAATTGCCCCATTAGATGTCTGGTTCGGTGTCACGATACATTAGCGGTGTCGATATACCTCCGCCCATATCTCTCCCCCATCGACCGGCAAGCGCATACCTGCTTTTCAAGCACATTGAATGAATGATTTCTTTTGTGTCGAAAGGCATATATCGTGCATTTTGCTTTTGGGTGTGGCGCTCGCAAACCGAACAATGACGAGAGAACCAATTCTGTATATACATGTACCTATCTTTTTTCCCCTTTATTAGTTGCTACAACACCTGTCAGTTTTATTATGAACAAATAAGAGATGGGCGCATGCATCATCCGACTCGGTTTTATAACAGCGACTTGTGACTAGGATGCTAGATGTACCGCTTCTGAGCGATGTTTGCCAGGGTGTGCGTCCAACCTCTTCACCGAACCACCCACTGCACTGCTCTCCCATGTCACTTTTCGTGTGAAAAAGCAATTAGATGCGAGTGGTGTAATTTGTTGTTTCTAAATGAATCATCGATAACATGGCGCGAAAACAGGGGTTTATCACCCTTAACTATTTCCAGTTAAATTACAATGCGTATTTTGCCCAGAAGGAATAGTCAGTTCGTTGCAAAACGAAACTTGAATTCAAACCTTTATGGTTCCTGTGCTTTAGTTACCTTAAGCCAGTAGCGTATCCCGATATGACGCATGGGAATGGAAAGGGGGTTACCGAATTTGACATCAAAATATGCATGATTTTGGTTCCTTACTACTTCCTACTGAAATGATCATTTCTCTATACTACTCAGGCAAAAATAATTTTTTGCTGCTAAAGCGAATTTGTACAAATAATTGGGGTGCACTGTGTGAAAACGACAAGTAGAGGAAAAGTACCACGACTGGATCCGTCACTGCCTAGAACCAATAAATAAATGAAAAAATGATTTTTTTGACCCTGGCTGCAAGTAGAATTATTTTGATGTTAATAAAATACATTTAGGAAACTTTCGATTTTAAGAAAGCTGCAGTATGTTTCGTTGTCTTTCCACATTCTTATATTAATTATGCTAATCTTGTATATATTGTAACTTTGGAAGCTAGCAGACAGTAAATTCAGTACTACTGGATGATGGTCATTAAAAGCGCCACCAAGTGTTCATTCTGGATGCATTTTGAGGTGTATTAGGTTCTTCAACAACACCGATAGCCATGCTTTCTACTATCTAAATCCAATGAGTCAAACAGCCAATAATTTGTATAGATACCTAAATTGCAGTGTAGTTAGTTTAAGTCATAATTCGTCAGTATTGTTCAGATTTGGTCCTTGGGTTCCAAACTTTGCGTAAACCAGAACTAGGTCAACAGGCCCAGCCTTTTAACTGAGGAAATAATGGCAAATAACGCATCAACATAATGTCCACCCAGGTAGACTACCATAAAAAAATAAGAAAAAAAATTATTTCTCTACAGACGCCTCCTGCTGCCTGCTATACAGGCGTTGCAAATAGACTTAAGCATCCCGAAATGCATCATAGGAGGATTGCGCGGGACTGTCAGTCCACCCTTGTACATGTTCAACAATTTTCACAATAACCGTGATATTCCTGAATTATAAGCTGTACCATCGTTCGCATTTGCCACCTTCGATGTAGCTCTTGTCCTCCTCCACTCCGTCAATTTTTTTAAAAATTTAGTTTACTGTTTCTGCGAAGACGCGCTCTGGCCTTGATTTTAACGGCAATTGTGGGTGCCTCCTTTTTTTGAAGATGCTTGGGCTAGTCTCTTAAATCGTTTCCAATTTGAATTCGACGATTACGATGCGTGCGTGTGGGTTAATCGGGTTGAGTTCAACCTATAAATTTCCCTCCTTTTTAATTTTTTCTAATGTTCAACCCTACATTTCAGAATTACGCCTTAAATATTAGTCAGGCTTGACCCCGTGCTGCTCGTACAAATTTAATTACATTGCAATATGGTTTTGTAACTTTTGCCATCTTGGGCTAATTTTCAGACACATTGGCTTCCTATTTACGCCTTCACAAAACCGTGTTCATATTCATGTGCTTTACAGTATGTGCCATATTTGCAATGGAAAGCTCAAGATGAAAGAATTCATTACATTTTCACGGTAAATCTTGAAATTTTTTTTTGCTAAAAAACACCGTTTAGGTAATACATGTACATGGGAATACTGTATGAGTTGGGTGAAAAACAGGTCTTCGAGTTACGAAACGAAAAGGCATTTTGTGAAAAACAGTCATCATTTAATCTAAAAATTAATCACAAAATAGCAAGTGCAAAGTAATAAATAGAACTTTAATTTTCTAAAATTTCTTCTCCATAAAAAACAAATTCCAGTTAACGCAACATTTTTTTCTAAAACAGTATGGGCAACGGACGTTTGCCTGGCGCCAGGTACCGTAGATTAAGGGTCATCGTTTTTGTTGTTGTTGTAGAATTTAAAGAAACTACGCCAAACCAAGCCACACCTTTGCACTTTCACATCGATCTTAACCTTAGCTTAAGAGTAGAACGGTGCGACCTTGTGTTTTACCTGAAGACTTTTCCTCTGAAGAAATGCTCTCCAGATTTGTTTATTTTGGGCATTAGAGCTCCTGAATGATCTTGTCTTTCCCTCTCGTTATTGGAACTATTCGTGAGGTTCAAGGTCGTACTTGCCCATTACAATTTTAATTGTTCAAAGTTTGAGGTCGACTTTTACCTTGAGTATGCAATGCATCAATTACTGAATATATCCATGCACAGTGTTGACCAGTTCTCGCGCTGACCAACAAGCTTACCAGCGCTTTATGAGCAGTTGCATTTTGATCACCGGAATACAAGACTTAAACTTTGGTCATGTAATATGGACATTATTTTCTCAGTCACATGAAGGTTGTTAGAAAAAGGTGAGGTGCATGGACTGGCAAACCTATGGCATTCGCGTAAATAATTAAGGGAACTATTCTAAATATTCAGATAATGGGATATTCGACATGTAGGGTTTCTTAACCTTTTCGTGTTTGCTTTAAGGGTGGATTGCCTTCCACATGTCTTATTCAAATATAATTAAGAAAGCGTTTAGGCTAACTTAAACATCGCTCGACCAAACAATGGATCCAATCATCTGATTTGAGAGGATTGTTGTTCCAAGACTATCTAAATTATTTGATTGTGTTTAATTTATTTCATGGTAAATGCAAGACTTTTTATTTCTATCTTGCGGAGGTTAATGCATGTTTAATCACGATTTATTTTAACTTTTACGACGTACTTTCATGGGTGCACACAAATGTTGTGGAATTTGTAGTTTGCATACGTTATCCATTTATCATTTATTTTGTGAATGTTTGTTTTATGATCAAAATGTTGTCATTTATATTTATCTACCGTATGACCTCTCGAATTAATTCGCGAATAGGTTTTAAACGTTTTCATATTTCTTATATGCTGTATAGTACTTAAAATTCGTCTTGTTAGGGAATTTTAGCTGAAATATTTAGCGTGGAAGTGCGGTTTATTATATACCTGGTGGTTGGTTTAATGATTTTTTTTAAAATTATGCGCTCAAATTCCATTGTAAATACACGTATGACCGAAACCACTGGTCAGCCTTCTTTCAGATAACGGAAAATATTTACTAGAGAAGTTCCTAGAAAGTCGTAAAATAAACTGGAAAATGAACTTGTTGCTAACTCGTTTTTTATCTGCAGAGTGTACTTCTTATCGGTGTCGTGTTCGAATTAATATTATCTAATCACACTTTCTTAACATAACACATTTGCAATCAGAACATTTAATACTAGTAATTGTAATTGATGTACATGTATTACTAACAGTCCTGTCCCCCAAATCCCTCCCTGCCTCCTGCTTCTCAGTTGTTGGCCCTTCAGTTATATTTAAACTATCTTTTGACGGCAGTTTTTTTTCAAATGCTCCCATTTCGATTTTTTACGAAAGCCCAACTTCGTTAAGTGAAAAAAAATTTGGTTTTTTCGGTGTCACATTATGCGCACAATTACTGACCACATCAACCATTTTACGTGCGCCATTCTATGCATGAGAAAATAACGTTTTATCGATTAAAGTTGAACGATGTTCTTTACATCTAAATAACGTATTTGTCAATTCTCAATTTTTAGATGAATGATTGACCACCTGTAAGAAGTATTATTGCGTTGGGAATTAAACCTATCAGCAATATGTCTTAATACATTGTATATGCTCCGAAGCTCATTATTTTTATTATTAAAACATTATGCTGTT
>JAQIXS010001148.1:0-33245 GCA_034700785.1 Rossiulus vilnensis | reverse complement strand
ACATTTTTATTTTTGAAATACTTTTCCGCAAATTGACCACCAGACTAAGTTGACCAATCTGGCTGGTCCCATTGGTGGTAAAAATAGTCACAATAGCAAGGTTTTACTGTACAATCTCTACGTGTTATTAAAGCTATTTTTTCAACAAAAAAGAAACTTATCAGTGAACTTCACACTTTACAAAAACGTGCCCTTCATATTCAATTCAATTCGACCAAGTGTCCTACACTCAGTAAGTGAGTACCATGTGACAGGAGGAGGTTGTAATCCATCAACCCAATTTATCCGCTAGATTCCACCGCATTATAGCAAAATGCAGATTTGAAAAATGACCGACTAATTCCTAATGCAAATGTCACCAAGGCGACAGGGCAAGGGAACTGAAATCAGCAAAATTGGTGGCTTTCGACGGACTACCGAGAACGTTACGAATATTATATCAATTATTTCTCTTCTTCAAACACCCTTCCCCAACAGCAAAACGGCTCAGAATCAGCAGCAAAAAACATCACGTCTGGCGGATGTTCCATATGGGGACCGACCATCAGCAGCAGCAGCAGGAAGACAGCAATTTCCTTGTGGGAGCACACGCCCGGGGGGTGCAACACCGAAATATTACATATTCATAACTGGGAGCAGAAGCAGAGCGGTCCGGAATGTTCTTTGTCCAAATTCACCTTGCTGAGACGACCTCTGAATTTATCTTGCCGGTGACAGGATTCATTATACCGGTAACACAATAAGTTTTCATCGCGAGGGGAAGCAACGTTTGGCAGGAAAAGTAGAGGCGAGTGCAGGATTGTGCAGCTCGATTCAATTTACGGCTGCACTTTCCTCGAAATTGTTGTGACCAAGAAGTGTTACCATTTCTTTTCATGAAATTCCTGAAGGGACCGGTCAAGCGGTTGTCATAAAAACTGCTCGATGAGTGGTTTAAGAACTTGCCAAGCCTCAGTACTGTACGCACCACATGGACAGGCTCTGTAGGGGTACCTCCAGTTGCTGCGCATGTGGAGTTGGTTGAATCAGAACAACCATAATAATACATGTCCTTGGCGTTTTTTTTAGCATTAAGACTAGGGGGAATCAATAGTTTAGTTTTCACATGAGTTCGCGCGGATCTAATGTTTAAACGGCGCTGCAAGAGCCACAAATTCCACATTTCAAAAAATGCACCAGCCCCACCACTAACTTATTGTATTAGTAGGCACTGCACATACACTGTACAAATACAATATTGTTTGCGTGACTAAAAATCTCATCTGAACGCAGTAATATCCCAGAAATCCAGGACAGCTGCAAGATTAATTGAAACAAATGCACTTTACCCTTATGCATTAATGATACAAACTGTATTTGGTAGATTTTGGTATTCATTATTGGATTGCCAAATTCGGTAAACGTCCCAATTAAACCGAACAAAACATGCTAACTCATTTGTAACTATTTGTTAAGTATTATTTTGTTTATAAAAAACACCTCAAAAATATCGTTTGAATAAAACATCATTATATTATGTTTCCAATATTATGGTTCCGCTTACGGCTTTAAAATAAATATTGATAACCAAATTAATTTTTATATTAAACGTGTACAATATTCCGGGACGTTTCTTAATATTTTGAAGTCATTTGTCAAATCTATGAGTTCACAAACGTTATATTTGATGCTTTAAAAATGAAACACCTCGCATGAGTTAAGCTACATAAAGCAGTTTAATTTTTAAACAGAGCGGCTGAACAATAAACACGCAATCTTTATTTAGAAAGCACGCAAAGCATGCAAGTAAAAATAGGACATAGCATTACAATATGTGGAAGCAGTAAAAGCGCCATACAAATTCAGAATTGCCAATATTGCATATAACTCAACATTATTGTTTTAGCTGATTCTCTCACCCAGGGCTTACGTACTTATTTACCAAGGTACTACAGTATTTTGTAAAAGTGCATGTACAGTGCATAAGAACATCATGCACATTTCAGATTAACAGTTAAAACTGCGCCAACGTGTAGGGGGCATACTGCTTTCACTTTAAGTAGCTGATTGACTTCATTTGGATTTGAGACCTTAAAGTGATGGTGTGGCCTTGCCTAAACTGCACATACACAAGTAACCTAAAAGTTACATACCACTTAAAAATTAAGATTACGTGATATCACAGGATTGTGTTCATACTTTTATGGGTAAAGATTTTTGCACCAAACCATAAGTCAATTTTTTTCACAAATGAATCTCTTTCAGGACACTTCAAATATTTATAGTCACTTCACCCTCTGAAATTTGAAACCACTAATCTAAACCTTCAGCCATATGAGCAATCAGAACGCACTCTCATCGACAGAGCATATGCTGAAATCTGCAGCATGATGATTAACCAATAGCGGGAGCCAAGCCCTTAATATAAAAAAATGATATGACCTTGTACTAACCAGACCTACGTTTTCATGCTAAATCTAAAAATAAATTGCGTCAACCTCTAGCAAAGGCGCTATATTGATAGACAACCAGTCTACTGAGCAAGAAGTCCATGGAATCCGTTCATCTAGAACTGAGGTTTGCAAAACGCTAAATCCAGGGCTTATAATCTACTGTATTATTGGTAGAGTTCATTCACCTAAACTTTGTTTTGTAACAGCAAATAATCCCAGGCAATGAGGGTAGAAAGAGCCATGTGCAACTTGCATCAAAACAAAAATAAAATGAAATTGCAGCATTAGGAAGATGGCAATGTGTAATAGACAATGCATAAAATTGGCAAATGTTATTCCAGTGATTTCGTTTCATAATTCTTATCAGGTTTATGAATCATTTTACGACCGCTAACAATTGCTACACGTTGTAAATACATAATTCATGGCTATAAAAAAAGTAACAGCCCAACAAATTGTGATAAAATATCAAATTACCACAATGTTAACTGATGTCACTGATGTGTTTTATCATGCTCATGATTTGAATGAAATCACGAATTGCTAAGGACCTGCCATAACATCAAGATAACCATGACAAAAATATTTTCAAATATTGCAATAATTAAAATTATTGTATTCATGAGGATTTAGATGCTTTTCTATAAAGGTACTCTTTTTTATACCATAGGAAAGAAATTTTTAAAATATACAACTGCACCATTAAAAATTCTTTTAAAACCTGATTTTGTCTGTGAAATTAAATGAACATCTTATTATTCTACGAAAATAATTGAGCATGTGTCTTACCTTAGTAGTATGATGACTTCGATATCGTCAGACAAGCGGTCCAAGGTCCCCGTACCCTCGATCCGGATCGTGTTGAGCTTGTCTTTCAAAGCCTGATTGGAAGCTACGGCCGGATGCCGCTCCCTCAGAATGTCCATGATGTTAGGCTGACGTAAAAAGGCCACAACTTTATCGTTATATGCGGTAGGAACATGGGGCACGACGTGGGCCATTGCCATGGCAGTGCTGTGCAGAGGGCGTGGAGGAGGAACTGGGACCTAAAATCAGATGAATACAACAAATTCATGCCACATTCATTTTTTAACTGGTAAAAATAGACAATTTTGCTTACTCTGCTGCTTTCTGGCCTAATGTCGTCTTCACCGGCACTGCGGCTTCGACGCCGAGCACCAAACACAGCCATTTTGTTCGGATTCACGTAAGGCCCATCGACTGGCAATCTCGGGTCTATGAACGTCGTGCTTCTGGAGGTGTGATCTATGAAGAATTGCTGTAATAAGAGAAACAGTGGAACATTCAGAAAAGTGGCAAAATTTCCGCAGTTCAGCAAATTTATGCAAAATAACAAGACTACGCACCTTCCCAGTGCGATCATATTTAGTCTCCCATCCTCGTGGAAGATCTCTCCCGAGATCAGCAAATCTGTTAAGAAGGGTTACCAAATCCCGATTGTGCTGATACCTAGGGATAAAAGCAACAATAATGTAAAGATATCGCAAAGAATGCGAGAAACCACGGTTACAGCAAACTGTAAAAAACGGAAGCCATACCTTGTATCAGGGTTACCACAAAAAATAAACACCCCAGCAACATGGCATACATTTTCTGACAGTAAGAGTACTGCATTGAATTGAATTAACTTCCCTGACTTTTACATGTTTTCGGAAAAAAATTCTATGATTATAAAAAAGTTACAGGAAAATTTCCCTGACCTTTGTATGAATATTTGAAATTTCCATGAGTGAAGCCAAATTAAATAAACATTGTTTCATTAATCCGAATGATTGCTGTTTGAAAACTAAAATGTTACGAGTGAAATGACAAATTTAGAGAACAGAAATTTGAATATTTCAAAGTACATAAAAATGTAACGGTTAGTCGCATTTTGAATTGAACTAATACCAATTTCGCTTCCTTTTTATAACATTCAGACTAACCTTTCAAAGGCATGCGGGTCCCTGCGGATTCTGGTGATCATGTGCTTCAATGACGATGTGCGTGTGTACATAGCAACGGCTTCCTAAATAGGGAAATCCCGAGAAAAAGTCAAATATCCGAAGCCTGTCTTAAAATACGCTAGATAACCTTTACTTTGACTAACCATGTCAGTGTGCAATATGGAAAAGAAGTCTTGTCTCGTGATGAATCGAACGGTAGGGGCACGTAGTAGCATTTCGCGATGCTGCTCACGATTCCCAGAATGCATCACTGAAGGATGTCCGCCATCAGCTCCAGGGGGAGCAAGCTGCTCTTCAGGTTCAGGTGGCGGTCTGGAGGAGATGGTCCTCCTGATGCTCTGGTACCTCCTATCTAGCTGAATTCTTTGAAGCTCGCTGCTTGTGCCACGGCGTTGCTGCTGAGCGGAAGAAGGACGCTGCCATGTTGTAGTGCGGTTGAGGTGGTCGATGTAAAAGATGCGTCCGTGACTGTCGATACGAGCTTCCCAGTCTGAAAAAAAAACCGTCAAAACGTTAAGCGATGAAGGAGAAAAAGCAACAATAATTTTGCTTCAGATTTTTTAAATTGGGAAGCGTGCAATATGGTCAATGATAGTGATTAAAAATCTAATTAAAAAAAGGAAATGAATACAGCAGTGATTTTCCAGTTTTGTGGATATTTTCCTTAAAAACATGCATTTTATGAAAACCTGTTATTGCCATATAAAATAATTTGATTATTTCGTCTAGAAATGACTTTACAGAAGTTGATATGCCAAATGTTGTTATATACATTGATCGCATCATTCCAGCTGCAGGCCCTTCAACATGGTTCCCCCAGAACTGAAATTTTCAACTTCCCCGACTTCTCTGCTTTCCAGTTATGTGAACTAATTTCCCTGACCACCCTGGTCGATGATGCAAAATTATGATTCTTGCAAATCGGTATATAATGTCGATATCATGACGTTCGATGCCGTCCATTAATTTAATTAAATTTCTTGACTTTCAATGATTTCTTATTTCAGAATTCCAGTAGACACGTTCACTCTGTACAAGCAAATGAAATATTTATGTTAAATTTCCCTGATTTTTTCAAAATAAATTATTATTCCCTGAATTTTTTAAAACAGACTTATTCCCTGACTTTCAAATTTCTCTGACAATTCCAGGTTTCCCAGGTCTGGGTGAATCCTATTCAAACTGGGCTGCTTAAGGGCATTAATTGTAATTGGAAGGCTGATGCATTTGTGCAAAACTCTAGGTTCCTCTGAAATCTTTAAAGAAAAATAAGCAGAACACATAATTTCACATGACTGCCAATTAATATGCAAATCAGAAGCCTTCCTAGGTAGAAAAAAAACCTTTCTCTGTAGAGATATTTCTTGGTCACAAAAAAATTGATAAGACTATAAGTGATATGCATGTGTATCCCTTCTACTCCAATTCCGCCTTTGCAACAGTTTTATTATTATGAAAAGGAAAAGAATTGGCTGCTTGATCAACCACCATCTCTTACGTGTTGGTAGAGGTTCTTCTCCAGGGGACAGTTCCACCCGCTGAAACTTTGCCGAGCGCTCAGGAATGGACGGCAGGCGAGTGGTGGGTTGATGATGGACCTGGGCGTGCCTCGCAGGGAGAGGTGGTGGCAGAGGCCTAGCGTTCCACATGGGTCCATCAGCAGATGCGGACGACGTACCAGGAGTAGGAGTGGATGGGCGCCCTTGTGATTTGGCCATAAAAGCATGATGGGTTGGTGTGGGAGGGCACTGCGGCAGCAGTACAGGATGGAAGATGGGAGATCCAGCACTGGCACCATTTTGGGACGATGTCGGTGAGTGACTGTCGGAGTTAGAGTCGCTGGATTCCGCGTGTTCGGTGTTGGTGTCCTGTGGATCGGACATGTCCGGGCTTCTGCCATCGTTGGTCCCGTCCGAAGAGTCACTGAACACCGAGATACCGCTCTGGTCCATGCTGGAAACCATCGTGGAGTCCATCTCCAAGCCAGGTGGCGACAACATCGATGCTTGCGCTTCAGAATCGGCACCGAGTGACAACGATGCCGCCTGATGGCACAGCTCTGACTGCTCTTCTAGGGATGTGGGATCGTCCCCGCTGGTTGAGAACGACGTTGGCAGACCGTCTTCGGTTTCCGTTGCGGAGCTCAAATCGGGCGAGACCGAAAGCGAGGTGGTGGGACCATCCTGCGGCAAAGTGAGTGTCGCCAAATTTTCGTTTGTGGTTTCCTGTTCCCCGCTTTCTTCGCCCTGTAGCTCCTCCACAGGCTCACTTTCCGTTACTGTCACTTCGATCACAGGGCCTGCAGACCTCTCCAGAGGTCCGGTGTCCAAAGTGGTTATTTCTGAAACGCCCAAAAAATTGTCATGGTTAGATTCACATGGTCGGCTATTTTTTTCAAGTTTCACAGAATTCAGAAATTCAGCGTTATAAAATAATATGTTACATTCCCTGAAGTGCTGACCTTTACAAGATTTCAGGAAATCAAAAAAAAATTATAAAATAAATTGGAAAAATATATTATTTACTGCTTGATTTATTTAATATTTCAAAAGATGAAAGTGTCAGTGGGAACCCTGGTGTTTGAGGCTATCTTTGTTATTCGCCTCTAGTGTCTGACGCGTGTCACAAGGCGAGCCTGGAACGACATACTGTATGGATGGTCGAAATGGTCCACCATCATCCCTATGGATCAAAATATGGTCAAGGACAAGGGTTGTCCTTATAAAGATGCCAGCATATGGTGGCTAGTTGTTGATCCCATGGGAATACCAACCCTGACGCACAGAAAGTTACTATGTACATGTATATACTGTATAATTGAAACCCCATGCCACATAATGTTGACATCTGTGCAAGAATGGGCCCTTGGGGAAGCATTCCATTTATTTTGTGGACAATTGCGATTTAGACTGAGAGACCCCACTGACAAGTGACAACAATGACACCTACACAAACACCCTTTTTACATCATGGAAACAGTGGAGTACCGCCACCATGGGCGGTATTTTTACACTTGCAAAATTTTTAATTTTAGCAGATTTTAGCAGATAATTTGATCAGTTAATGCAACACCATTTTATGGATGGATGAAGTACCCTGATATAATGGAGGTTCGTGATAAATTTTTTACAATATTTATTATGAATACTGAATAATTTCGACAGATTGCGTGTAGACATTACATGCAATGATTATTTAATAATCAGTTTCAACAGTTTAATGGCAATTCGAGAATAAAAAACACAAACGTTGAAATACGCATCTAAAAAGTGACTTTTATTGCACATCATTCATCCATTGGTGACCATTATATATATATATATATATACTATTTAACATGCAGTCTTTGTTTGGCATTAAATTTCCAAGCATCATTGGTCAATATGTCAAGACATAAGAAGGAGCTTAATATCAGAGGAACTAAAACTTAAGATAAAAAATCTCACGGTTTCTCTGGAAACTAATATCAAACTCAAGCAAAATAAAATAAATGATGACTGCAGAAATTATTATCATAACTTCGGCATTTCTCTTAAAAACAAAATAAACGAATCAGAAATTGGTTAATAATTGGTCTCAAATGACACTTACTATCCACACACGTAGCAGCCCATGTGGAAACCTCACAACAGCTCATAAAAACTTGGTTTTCAGTCTAATCACTCATGTTCAGATACAGTATTTCACTAAAAATTCAGGGATATTCTCATGTGTAAAGATCTAACACATGTGGATTTCGTCATGCAACAAGAACCAACCTATATTTCTTTTTTGAAGATAAAATACTCCTATGGGACCAACCCTAATTCATCCTGTGTATTAAAAAGTTTCCATTTTATCAGATGGTATTATTCACACCATAGTAGACAGGAAACATCGATGATGGCATATCATGAATGATACGCAAGAAAATAATACCCAAGGGTAAATATTCATTTAAAGCGCCTTGCTGCTTACATTGATTTAAATATCTTTTAAGATAAGAACGCTCCAGGAAGGGAATACATTCACAATTTTTTTTAAAATCTGCTCTGGATTGTGCGAAATTTGGCTTTCACAAAAAAATTAAACTAATCTCAACATGGCAAGGTTTCATTATTGTTCTAATGCTGCATGTAACGCTATCCAGGTCATGTTTCCATGTCAACGACAAGCCAGTTGGTGCAACTTACCAAATTTAAGTCGGACTTCCTTGCTAAATGGGAGACATTTTTGACGAAAAATAGTATTCTTACTTGAACCTAAGACGCACTTTCGTTTTTGACGTTTATGGTTAATATTAATGGAAGTAAAACAACACTGATACATCAAAACGAGGTGTACATTTTGGTTTGAGTTTGGTTGCGCATAAGCAATAACTTCCAGTATAAACTTCGAATTATACTGTCTTTTTCCATCTTTATTTTTTCTTCTCAAAAACACGGAAAAAATGTTCGAAAAAATGGTGCTTGCAATCCCTCCCCAGAGCAAGATTGCATTTTGCTTTCTACCTGACTTCAGAGACACATTCCAATTTCATCGTAATTTTTTTGTTTAAAAATGCACTTATGTTCGAGTGAATACAGTACTTATGAATTCGGCCCATATACCATATTTGCTCGCATATAATGCACGTGCATTATTCCTAGAATAAACTTCTTAGTTTTAATATTGAGATTCAATTTGTTTTCTTATAGCAGGTTCAAATTGCTCATAAAACCATTTAAAGTTACCAAAATATGGTAAAGTCCTCTTCAGTTTACTATTGGGATAAATGGAAAGGCGATGCCATCGACATCAAGCCTACAGGTCACACCTCTTTTTAAAATTTTGGGGAAAACGTGTGGCTTATACGCGAGCAAATACGATATTTGTGTAATTGAAACAGTCCCTTAACCATCTATCTACGCCGCTCGAGAAGTTCTGAAAAGAACTTTAGGAAAGCGCTTTTCTCCACCATCCGTTTCCAGCACCCGAAGAGTGACCTACCAAAACTCGCAGTGGGAGTTTCCATGTCATCGAGCTCGTCCATGCGCCCCTGTTCGGCGACCAGGTTCTCTATGGACAGGACTCCTTCCTGGAGGGAATCCTGCTCCGGGGTGGCTAACGGTGCAACTCTGTTGGGTAGGCCTTCCAGCCGCTGGTAATCGCTGACCTGCCGGGCGGCAACAGCGTATGGATGCTGGACACTCTGCGCATTATCCATGTTTCCGTTGACCGGATAGCCTCTCAGGCTCCCGGGCCGAGGTGGTAGCTCCGGGGCCATGTTCGTTTCGTCCGGCACCACACTCACGTTGCAGTTGGCATCGATGAAGAGCCAGGGACTTGCCTGCCTGGGCGGTTCCTCCGGCTGACCATCCTCCAGGTTCATTAGCTCGGAAGACGTACTTTCTCCGGTGCGTTCCAGCTCGTCGGTGTCCACGATGTCCAGCATGAAACTGTCTTCTGGCTGCAGGTGCTGCTGCTCTTCGGACATGTCCTGACCAGAACTGGTTGGTGTTCCGTACGAGGTGCTGGCGTCGTACTGGAGAGCTTTGGTCCTGTGCAGTGGTTTGTGGGACTGGTGTCTCTTGATCTTTGGCGGCAGGGGTGGTGGCATATCAGACTCTCCGAAGTGCAGCGATGTCGTCATGGGCGATGCTGCATTCCCATTACTCTGTCGGCTGGGGTGAGATCGGTCCGATGTCCTGCCGTGCCACGTGCTGTGCGTGGGGTTGGAGCGCTCTACGAGCTTCGGCTTCCTGGCAGGCTCGAAATCGGACTGCTGCAACTGGCGATGTCTGACTGCGTGTTGTGTATTTCCCGCAGCGGCATTCCCATTAGTGACGTTCAAATCGCTTGCGATTTCCGTGCAATTGCCCTCGGTTCCGGTGGCGTTACCATTGGGCAGTGAAGACGTCCTGGAGGCCGGAAGATGCCTGGATGACTTTGCGGAGGTTCCTGGGGATGAGCTGCCGACAACGTCTGCCGCGACCGATGAAATGGTCAAGGAGTTAGGCCATGGTTCCCCTGTACAGAAACATACAAATTGAAATTTAATTAGTAGGTGAAACTGGTAGTTTCCCACTGTGGTACATGCGATTTCATAAAGCTTTATTGAGCAGACATGTAAATAAAATTAAACAATGATATCGTCCAATTTTGGACAATTTTATTAACAATTATGTAAACGTTCTATGCCATCAATCCCTTTCCTGGGCACTAACATATACATTAAAATTTACTTCGTATATGAAACTGGTAGCATTCATAAAAACCTCACATAATCACATCACTATTGTGCAGAAATGCAAATAATATACTATCCAATTTTAGCCTGGATCCAAATCCAGAGTATTAATCCCCCCATTGGGTAAAAAGCATACAAATTCAAACTTAGGCAACTTTGTGGATGAAACCGGTAGTTTCAAGTAGTTTGATTTCATTCCACATTCACATTAATATATCGAGCAGAAATATAAATAAGATTAAATTGCAAAGATATTCAATTTTAACCAATTTTATTACCAATATGCAGGCGCTCCAGAGCATTAATCCCTCATGTAGTAGGTGTCAGGGTTGTATATTCTACTGACTTGCCAGTTTTGAGTGACAATGATATCCCTCATCACAGCAAAGTTATTTTTGATAAAAACCTAAACCAGTGGTCAGCACCGCCCCTTATCGCAATCCTCGCCAATTGGACAAATCTACTAGCCAATTACTTGGAAGTCATTTCGAAATTTTAAGATGACTGGCGCAGGCCTTCCAAAGAGGACAAGATGGACCAATGCACCCTAATGTCCCTGCAGGCGGTTAAGCTGCATTACCCTCACGTCCAATTAGCGATAAGTATGGGATAAAGGTCCCAAGACACCGAACTTAACTTAATCCGTATGACACGGGGACGATTAATGACGTGAGTCGATCTTCGAAGCGAGGAATAGTACAAAAGCTAATGACTGGTTTAGCGCATTAAATTTAGAAATTTATGATTACTACACGTTCAAATAAATCCACCAGCAGCTGATTCCATTCTGATTTCGCTTTATTTTCGCTTTCTGAAAGGAAGCGCGGTCCCGTGTTATCTTTAATTGTTGAAGTTTCTTGTCTATAGATCGTGAACTAATTACAGATTGTTTTAATTGACCCAAATAATTTATCCCTCCATACAGATGGAACACTGGACTTCCTAAAATTGCTCGTGAAATGACCGATTGCAATCATTTATTAGCAATAAAGGAAAGAATGGCAACGAAAACATTTTTGTCGCTATGTCTAATTTTTTTTTTAAATCAGTCTGGGGTTCACGAAATTAAATATGATGCGATATTATTATTACTTATGGTTCCAAATAGAATGATAATCAATTCTAGTTGAGTTTTGCAAATAAGTATTTAGATTGAGTTCGCCTTTGTGTGGTTTCCATGACAAGAATGCGTTAGCAAAGGTTCGATCGTGTGGTTTAATCAAATAGATCTAGGTCACTGCAATACATACATGACCAATCGTTTAAAAAACACATTGTAGTCGGCAATCAAAAATTGTCTTCTCTGCACTGCACTTTGCCATCGCAGGTTTGCGAAAGATATTTCTTTCAATAAATAAATACTAATCAATACTAAAATACCGAATATGTAACTGTAATAACCGAAATGGTGTTTTGGATTTATTTGTGGATACATATTTACATTTAGCTGAATTATGCATAATTGTGTGGTAGCCTAATCTTCCACAACAAAACAATTGAAAAGTTGGAGTTCCACTTTAAGCAAATCATTCAATGCATTATTGCCCACGCAAACATTCCGATGAAATTTTTAAAGGAAATGACAAATGCTGTGTATTTACCTGGCTTTTTCTCGACGGACGCTGCAAAAACGAGTTGACCAGTGACGTTCTCCGATGGATTTTTGCTAGTTAGACTAAAATGGCATTCAGTTTGCCGGCTTTTGTGGGGGTGGAGGATGAAATTAAAATGAATAACGAATTTGTTAAAATTATTAGCTTAGCACACGATTGAAAACGCTGTAATCTGCCGTCGATTCACAGACTACAAGGTATCCATAAATTATTTATCCCATATACATGTACCGTATTCGCTAGGGAGTTAATGATTTATGGGCACCCTGTAGCGCAAAATCTGATTAAAGAGAATCTTAGAACAACATACATTTTCCCCATGACCTTTAGCACAAACTTGAAAAACTTTTGTTTTGATGAAACCAGGTCAGCCAAAGACCTGATTCTAGTGTCACTGCCTCGTGACTGGCCCAAAGATGAACAAATTAAGGTCATACATGTACAAACACGACAAGCATCCTGATCGTGACAAAAACAGCAAGCTGTTCTAGGCAAATTCCAAGCCAAGTACGATTAGAAGGATCGTGGTGCAACATGTAAACACCCTTTAGAATCAGATTTTGATTTCTAATTTACAGCATACCCTCTTAACCCTAGAAAGGAGGTGAGGATGAATTTGACAAACAAACAAAGTTCCCCACCTGTTTGTACGTTCTAAAACCATCCAAAGAGGCACGGAAAGTCTACCTAGGAAGCGGCTAATGATTGGTCGAGTCTTGGAGAATTTATCCTTGATTTCAAACTCCAAGATGTCGTTGGCAAAGGCAACGAATGTGAACTGCAATGGATAGACCATCAAAAGATGACATTTCAGAAATAAAAAACTTGGGGAAAGGAGGTGATAGGGGGGGATGGGAGATAGTGAATTTTATCTAACACTGCTAAACTCACCTGCCCACTCCAGCTAGGATTTATTGTATTTTCTGCCACGATAGTTCGTGCCTCCTGATTATGATGTGGCAGCAGCAAAGCGCCTTGCTCCTTGCCTGGACGGATGGATATTTTGACATACGGATCAGGATTGAAAAACATTCCTTTTTTTAAGCTACGGGCATGGAGGTCTGGAAGTTCGTTGAAAAAAAGTTTTAACCGCGAATCTAATTTTTTAATGTCAAAAGTCCACGTTACTCACTAGATATCTTAAATACAATGCACTCGACAGGATTTTGGGATGAACAGAAATGAAGTGCCTCGTCAGTGCCCTGTTGGAAATCGGAAACAATATTCAACATTTTTTTACTGATAATATTATAAGCTGGGCGACCCAGAAAGACATCCCTGACTTCTCCAGTTTTTTAAACAAATTTCCCTGACCGATTATTTTAAGAACAAGGAATTTCAAATGCAGGATTGACTGTGCCATGTCTTTGACTTTAATTGGTGTTGGCATTTAGCAATGGTGTGTCTACTGGATTTGGTACTGTAAATTCCTTGATCTTCAAAAACGTTCCGTGCCATTAATGTTTTTTCAAAGCTATACGGATTTTAACACCTTTTTATAAAAATGTTAGTTAATTGAATTTCATGACTTTTTATTACTTCTCATTCCAGTAAACATCTTAAGTTATGTGAAAAATTATGACAAATTACCCTGTCTTTTTCAAAATAAATTAACATGCCCTGGCTATTGCATGCCTTCCCAATTTCCCTGACAATTCCAGTTTCCCTGGTCTGGGAGAACCCTGTCCAAATTTACCATCAATTTTATGAATTTAAGGAATTTCAGTTTCTTTCATTTGTCACGCCCTATTATGGCAGACAACTTCTGCCAACGGATGTCAAAAGTTGCAATCAACGTGCCATTGTGTTACTTGGCACCATTCGTTGGTTTTCTTCACATCAACAAAATGACACAGCAGCGATTTAATTCTCACTGCAATTTGCACCAGTGTGAGAATAAACGAACGAATTCAGCTCTCAATCTCATCAAATTAGAGCAATTAAACCACGTAGGCGCTTTCCTTTCATTTCACTTTTGATAAAGATTCATCGTGTAAACTTGAAATTTTTTTATTATTAAAATGGTAGTTCTGCTTACCTTACATCCATTGGAATTGGCTTGCTGACTAGCTGCGCTTCGAGCAACGCGTATGGATGGAGAAACCGCTCGCAACGCCCCCGTTGGGCCATTATAATATTTGAAGCAGACATTTGTAACATCTGCAAACAGGAAGAAAAATTAATGGAATTATCTTCTGTCAAAATTCTGAACGGCTTCATACTCTACCCATGCAATGATTACAATCACTCGTTACAATCACTGGTTTTTAACTTCCCTAGCCATTCCTGGTTTTTGGAAAATTTCCCTGACTATCATAAACGTGTACAGAATAAAATAGAAACAAAATTTACATTACAGGAGGGGACTACCGTAGTAAATTTACATTCTTGACATTTTCATCAAAAGTGTACTAATATAGAACATAGGGGAAATCTGCAAGTCTATTATTGCATAAGTGTGACTAGATGCAAGTCCTCTTGAGCAGTATCATAAACAATTAGCTGACATGTTATCTGATGAAAACCTCCAATGACAATTCCAGGATCTCCAGGTCAGTGGGAGCACTGTATCACTAATGTATTTAAAAATGTTGAACGACGCCTTAATTAACAGGAACGTATTACAAACTTTCCTTTTGAAAAGGTTGCGATTTCGAAATGTGATAAAAAATGTGGTGCTCCGCAGAATAAAACATCAGCAGGGAACATTTTCATATTCCCTTGATCAACAACTGCGACATATTTTAAAAGAATATTAGCAAAATCGATATCTGTCAAGACATAAGTCACTGGCTTGCATAATGCATAGTGCATGAAGATCTCATTATTAAACTTGGGAGGTTCAAAATAGCGTAATGTAATGCGAAAAAAATGATAAATTGACGTTTTTGTCAGTACAATGCACGGTCATAGTTACAATACACTGATATACACCAGATTTTGCAAACGATTTTGATATCACCTAGTCAGCCAACGCACTTGTTAGTGAACATAACAGATGAACTGTAGCCTAATACAGAAAATGCTTTTTTCTGTCGTTTAGCAAAGATCACATGCCTGAAAATGCAGGAGCAGTTTGCTTTGTGAAGTCATCCTCGATTGGTATCAAGTGTGCCTTGAGAGAACCAAAGGCAGGCGTTTTAGTATTACTATGGTAACGCATGATTAAGCGCGTGCTTGAGCTTCGAGCAACCTGGATAAAAACTATAGCGCCCATTAAACCTTCATACAATAGCAGATGCCTTTGAAAAATGTTCTCAGGCACTGCGAAATCAGCTTATATTACACTGCCCCTGGGAAGATCAATCTTGCATGTATATTGATCCAAACTCCGAGCAACAAGAAAACCTTGTTGAGATTTTTTTTTATTAGCCTGAAAGAATAACTTGCATAAAGCGGGCAAATCTACATGTCAATACGTCGCTGTCATGAAATTTCAAAACCAACAATATCAGTATTTTGGGCATACAACTACTTTGGTCAAACAGTTTGCTCCAGGACCCCTCCAAGGACGTTCGAACAAGCGCATCAAACAAATAGCAGGCATCAAATTGGAAGCCCACAAATGTGAAGGCACTGCATTTGCAAGGGATATCAAAGTATGGTTCCCAGAGGCTACGTAAAAGATAATTGGACTATCTCTGCTAACTAATCGCAGGCTATTACAACCTGTAATTTTAAATCAGGGAACGCAGCAACCTAGCATCGCAAACGATAATTAAAGGTTCGGTAAATGTTTCAATGTCTTCAGCATGCTCTTCATCTGCACATGCTCCAAAATTCAAGTAATTTCCAACAACTTCACAGCTCGCGGTAATTGATCAGTGATGAATTCTAGTGGGTCATTAACTTAGCATCGTCTTCAACTACTTTGGATTGCAAGTGCAACTTCACTCACGGAAAAACCTTACAACCAGCAAAAATCGAAATCTGCGATTTCTTACCGATAATGGCCTTAAAACGTATCTTGGCAGAAATGATATTCCCATTGCCTGCTGAAACGTCACTCATGATGGCCAGTTGGACAAAGCACTACTGAAACACTGTCTCCGAAGTGTTGGCCTGCTTACATTTCGCAGCAACCATGACTTTTTGTCATTGCGCACCTCGGCGAAATATCAACTTAAATGTCACCGGCACAATAGCCAAATTTTTATAGCCCTGCGAAGATTCACATGACTTAACACTGGAGCGGAACAAAACTGAAGGCCAGATGAGGGACGCTCAAGTTCGCCTTATTAACCAGTCAGGCAGGTTAAATTACCAAACTGGCAGCAATTAATACGGTGCAGATTCCGAATAAACAAGGTTTCAGCTCTGCTTCCAACCAACTGTGTTACATGAAAGCAGATAGCTGGGCTTACGTATGGTACCAGGATATCTTGCCAAGTTTCCCCAATGCATACCTACTGTACATACTGGTAAGCTCTTGCTTTTAGTGAATTAATGAGGCTAAACTTGCCTAGCAGTGCATGCTCATCGCTTGCCATTTTCACACATTTACGTCACGCGCTGTAATTCTTGCTGTGTTTGTTTTACTAAAGAGATTTACATGAACTCTCTGATCTGCAATTTGGTAATTTTCATTGGAACTGTTTATTTAGCTATCGATCACACGAATTTGTTGCCTCCTTACTCGCGCATCCTATAAGCATTATGCCAATAAGGAAGGCAAAATTCATTTTACTTTTCAGGCAGAGGGAATAATAGTGGATTATTCGGTATTTAGCGCACATCTAGTGCATAAACTGTTGCCTCCTTACTCCTTACTCGTTCATTTAGTCGAAGGTATTGGAGAGAAAAAAGAAAATAATGATAACTAAACTTAAACGAAGCCATTTCACTGCCCTAGACGCAGTGGCAAGTATTTTGACAGTCATGTATATCGCATGGCATTTGTCGATAAAAACCACTGCAATACCTTATTCTGGCAAGAATAGCCTGTTTTTTTTTTTTAATTCCACCTCGGTGTGGTTTTGAGAAACGCACACCGGGGTATGCAAAGTATTTATTTGTTACTCGGAAGAAGCCAACACGACCAATTTTCGCCTTTATAGCTACGTTTTGCTCGTATTTAGAGCTTTAGTGCACATCAAGCTCTATATTTAAACAATGGAAAGAAAAATATGTCAAATATAATGACAGTGTACTAAATGAAACATACTAACGGTTAAAAATTCGATTATACAATTAACATAATGAATCAATGATAGGTTTATTGACACACAACGTAAGCCGATCAGCAATGGTATTTTCTGCCAGGCATTGAAATTCTTGCAGTATGAGGACATACTGCATTGTTCGATTGATTAAGTTAATTGTTTAAGCGGATTTTTAGCCATTTGTATGTCTTATTTATACACCGACCTTATATGTGACATGTTTTGTCCTTGATAAACGTTGTTTATTATATTATTTTTACTGAAATATGTACATTTTTTTTTCCTTTCTAATGTTTCAATATAGGGCCTGATGGTCGAAGTTATAAAAAGAGTGAAACGTTGCAATGAAAGTTATAAAGGTTTCTTTTACGTATACATTTTCCAGCGACCACACGAATGACATGATGACGAAACTTGATACATATGTTGAATTGATAGTATAATTAAATCCTTCACAGTACCAATCTACAACCACAAGATAAAAGTACATTAAACTGCGTTGAAATGAGAAAAACGGCCACTTATCTAAATACATATACCTATCTCAAACACAGTACATTGTTATTGTGTGAATATTGTCCTCTCTGGTCTCAATCTTTAAGGATAATCATAAATCAGAATTCTGAGACTCAGCTTCTATTTAGCACATCGAATGTATTGAACTACAAGGCCTGAAACACTGCGCATCTTTGGCTACTCCAGGCATTTTTTGGAAGGTGAAATAAAATTTTTTTAAAAGAAGATATGCTAATAACGAGGATATAAGTTGTCTACGGCTCCACACACATAGAAAATACTAAATTGAAAGCTCATTATCCCAGAAATTCTACCCCAAATAAAAAGGACATTCCTCAAAAGCAGATGGTCCCAATGATGATTGATCCCACACCGATAAATGTTGGGTGTTGTGGTAGCCTACAAGCATCATATTCGCTGCGGGACATATAAGAATGATCACTAGATAACTTTGAAACTCACCTTCTGTGAAAAGAGGCTCACAGCCAATATGCCAACAAGTTTGTCCAACGTGTGAGCGATTCTCCCCTTGAGATTTGTACTCCAAATAATGGAAAGGACACGTCTCCCCTAAAAGCAAGGTACATTCAGAATTAATGTCAACAATCGCAATCAAACTCGTAGTGACGTTTCGTTGCTACTAGCAACAAACAAGGTGCAACGAAGGGCGTTAAGACAGAGTTATTACGCAAATAGATTGCTAGTTAGGGAGATGGTTTGCAAGGTAAGCCTATACAACGGTTTATAATAATATGCAACAATTACCTTCAGAAATATTCCTGAGAATAATATAAATTCTACGTAGATATAAGTAAGAGGCAAGGTACTCAAGCGCGAGATAAGATAAAATCAACAGGTGTTCCAGGTAATTTGAATTTGACTGGAATTTAATTACAAAATAATTTGCAAACCAGGCTATGAAACACAGGAAGTGTTAGCTCATTCAAACATAAATAAATAAATGATAAGCTGTATAAGGCTATTTTTTTAATGAATGAACTATTTAAAATATTTCAATGACATCTAGCACATCATTTTAAAAACAAATTTCAAACATACCTACATGTAAATGTAGTTATCACTTTAAATGCCTTTAAACGTTTTACAAAATACTTCAAGTAGGCCTATTAATTCCTAAATTTCCCAATGCTTAAACCAATCACACAGCTAAGACAAAAATTACTTTTTTTAAAACATTTTCAATGAATGCAATGGCCTCAATCAATCACTTTTCAATGATTAATGATCTGTAGCCAGCCTGTTTAGAAAATCTATCACAAAATAAAAAGAAATTGGAAAGAAATGAAAGCTCTTACAGGTTGATAAGTTAAAACATTTAAAACAAAATCGAATGGAAATAAAATGATATCACGTGCCTAACAGCATCTAACAGCTTTTAGAATTCATTACATGACTAAAACCTGTGTCAAAACAACTGAGTCTTCCGTAAGAATACAAGTCCACACAGGATTGTCACATTCTTCCCATCTGATCAGGAGGCTGAGTTTGAAAATTTCCCATTACGGCTATATACTACCACCCTCACCTTGGCTCCTGATTCAGACATTGGCCACTTTTTGCGCCGAATCAGGCAAGGGCGATGAAATTTCCATGAAACTAATTGCAGGGTGTAAAAAGGCAATGCCAAGGTCGATCACGAACAGGCTGTTCGATACACCCATAACCGAAATTTGCCGGACCAAAGAATCACGTTTAAATGGTACGCAACCATCGTGTAAATCAAGTTTTGAAGGCGCTTCGTGCTTTCGAAAAAACTGCGCCTAAATAACATCCGTTTTCGCCGATGTAGCAAATTTCGCAACCCGTAGAATAAAGGGTGTCCATCACGTCCTTCATGCATTTTTGGGGTGAATATGTTACGGTTACCCTGCGTATTCCGGACCCTGTTTCTTAAATCCGCAAGTGAAAATCACTACATGTTTATTTTCTTATCAAACTCGCATTTATCTTGAACATTCATAACTGTCAACACTAAGAAAGAAAGCAGTCACGAACTAACAACTTATGAAGGCCGACTATGGAAAGTCACAGATAACAGATACATAAACATTCAATGCATTGTTTTTTCGTGCATGCTGGCTCTAATGGAATGACCTCACTGACGACCGGAAGTGTGAACTTTAGCAAAGACATTAACATCTACTTCTTGTTTCGATCTCCATTCGCGGAAACAAACAGCATATGCAACATGAAAAGATTAAAGTGAAGATTGGAAATAATTTTCTTATAAGACTTGACGATTTACCAGCCATCTCTGGCTGACAAGTGACAAAACATGTTTATTGGTAATAACATTAATGCCAATCTATGAACTCGCATAGCAATCAAAACAATACGTAAGTGATAAGTTAAGTAATATATCGACATTGCCGTGAACTTTAAACTACATATTCTTTGCAAACGAATAAAGATAACGAGCAATTTTGGTCCAAGACCTCGATAAATATCGTGTTTATAACATTGGCCAACCCAAACCCATGCTAAAAAGAAATGCATTTCAAAACGCATTCAAATTGAGACGTGCAAGTTTTTACATTGTAATGCATTCATCAATGCATTCTGAAATGAAATCTCATCTCAACATGTTGATACACTATATACATTTCTTATAAATATAGGATCCCTCTAGTAATTACGAAGGGAATTTAGTTAAAATAGGCGAAACACTGTGAGATGTTTACAATTAAGACTTATGTGGCTTAGTCATTTGCTCTGCATGGTTAAGCAAAATTGGCCATTATCTCAAATTTGATTTCCTCCATCACTCTAGCTAAGAAGAAAACAGAAAACTTGGCTAAGGAAACCTTAGCAACTTGCCAAGTAATGATAGCTGCTATTTGCTTGGCCTATTTTACGTTCTTCACCTGATCTATAATTTCATATATACGAGGCACGCAGTCGTATGCAGACATATACTTATTCGACGGGGTAGGTACCGTAAACCCATCTAAAACGCGACTGAGACTAGTCATGACTGAAATTTAAATAACTTTTTACGAGCATTTCTTGATACCCAAAAGCACGAAAACCTTGCAGGGTTATCTTTTTCTTTCACTTTTAACATTAGCGACATTTTCACCAGTTTCCTTTTTATGGGTTAAAAGCAGCTATTTACCAGCTGATGTGAAGCGCGTTTAAAAGTTTACACACTGACAATGATATCCATTTAGATCTCGGACTTAAAAAGAGCGCATTGCAACAAAAAGTCGAAATTTTGGACCCATCATGTGTAAATGTTTTTTTTTTGTTAAAAAGGAGGTCGAAAGCCGAACACCCCAAAAAACGCCGTCATATAAATTAAATTTTAACGTCAGGTTGAGTGAAAATTTGACGTAATTTAATAAGGAAATCGGACGGCACATGCACTGACGACATTATGGCATCGATTTTCGGACATTTTCCTTGTTAAAACGACGTCAATCTTGCCCAAATTAGTTGATTTAAGTCATCTGGACCATTTGGGCTGCTTGGGAAGGGGGCAGGGGTGTCCAATTCGGACGATAATGGACTAGGGCAGGGTTGGGCAACCTTTTTTCAAAATAGCCACGACCCGCATCAATTTTCACAACAGGATCTTAAAATTAATGAACTATTTTACTCAGTGGAACATTTTTAATTAGAATAAAAGTTTTAAAAAACAAGCACGTCAGCAAGTGGACATTGAAAAATGCACGACAAGTTAATGCAAAATGTGACAGTCCTTTTGTCTGACCAATTGCAGAAACTAGCTGATTGTGTGAACTCAATGCACATCTTACTCCGCCTCCACGTGGGCATCAGTAATGCCCCAAAAATGGAAAAAAAGAGACAACTTACTGCAAAATGGGACAATTCTAGCTCCAAAATTTTCTTGAAAATGTCGTGCCACATGTTTCTATGCTACAAGGGTCTGAATCAATCTATGGTCTGAAGCTTTTTTCGAATAACCCAGTTCCAATTATCCATTTTTCTGAAGATAACAATGAAAAACTGACGCAGATGCAGGTTACCATGCAGGGGCAAATACTAAGCAAATATCAAGTATAGGACCATTTAAAATGTTTGTTTTTATTTACCTTTTGCTTTTTATTTAAAGAGATGAACCGAATCAAAAAGTCGACCTTTTGGTGGATAGTTCTATTGTATTTGCCTTTCCAAGCACACAAATCACTCACGTGACATTCGTTCTGACATTACATGCCCCCTCGTATTACGAAACACCGAGCGAATCTCGTAATCAAATTCAGTAAGGCCATTTTCCGCTAAGTGACATCCACAATTGGCAACCTTTTCACCAGCATCAACGATGCTAATTCAATTAAGCGCATTGGCGGTGTCATGTTACGGCTAATTTATGTCCCTATTACGTTGGCGTGGTGATGCCATCCACCAGTTCAGCTCCTTGACAACCACGATTCCTGCACCCGGAAAAAAAAACCACCATGCGCTTCTATTAATTAATGGCAGGCGCTGTGTCGTCGACGAAAATGGTTCAAAAAATTAACAATTCTCGCATTTCGGAACAGATTTCCATTCAACATTTGCTTATAAACATCAATAATTTAAAAAAACGCCGTAGGCGAAAACTTTCGAAAATTAGCAATTGTGGATTACAAAGTTACAAAATCCTCCGACTTGTCGAACACGTTTCAAAACTCCCCTGACCTTCCACTGTTTTCCAATCAGTTAAATTAAAAATCTCCCAGGTTCTGTGAGTTCAATGAGTTACGAAATAATGGTTCCATTGACGTCATTGAAATCTGCGAAGTCAGCCTGAAGTCTTTGCAGTCTCAAAAGTTGAAAATTAGCCTGAAGAAAACTTGCTAACCTAGGTTAAGGTATCTCTAAAGCCTGTTGTTCCTTTCTTAAATTTAATAAAATGCCCTCCATCAGCTTTAAAATGTCCTACTTTTCGTCCACACGCTGAATGCCGACCAAATTATGGAGCATTGGAAATTATGAACATTTTGGAATCATTGCATTCGTTGCAAAACAGAATTGAAGACAAATCTGTGCCCTTAAAAGCGAAACAGTTTGTGTGTGAAACAAAGGATTCTAAGGAAGAAACAGAGCACCTATGAAGAATTTCAACAAGTTTAACAGGTATCCCTGGAATAATTTTAGAGTGAGTAAGTGTTTCAGATGGATGATTTCTTAAAGCATACGACCAGCTTTGCCAATCTGGTTTCATTCCTAAAACAGGGAAATCACATGCCTGGGTCTGATTCTGAAATGTCCTCCTTTTCAGTTGATTTCGTAATAAAAATGTCCTCCTTTTTCATTCTTGCATCTGGTAACCCAATCCTATCCAGAAATGGCAAGCTGACAAATCCGTAAAAAACGTTATCAAACTTACACCGACTCCGTTCGCCAGGGCACTGCGTCCGCCAGTTGCTGTGCGAGAAGATCAGGTGGAAGATGGAGATCTTCACGTGCATTGCAAGTTGGATAATCTCAACTTACAATCAAATCTCAATCATCCGTGAGTAAATCTTGGAATCCTCAGCCGGTCAGCTTTGCATGCAGTTCGTCCCAAACGGGTTCCCAACGCCCGAAAAGCCGCTTGAAGGTCAAGATGACGAAGGCAGGCACGTGACCGAATTGGCGATGGGCAAATCCGAGTAAAGCCGGTGCTAATCCGAACAAATCCAGCCGTAAAATCCCGTTACAATCCGATGACGGTGGGCAAACGAGGCCTCACAACTTGGCCTTTCTCGGCCCCACATCCGCCCTGGCGCAGCGGATGCGACCGGGGTGCCATCTTACGAGCTGCCAATTGCTTTCGGTGCTACATAATTCGCCAGCCCACGTGAACGTCACCCTGCCGAAAACGGAGATAAATCACGACCCCCACATCCGCTTCCTTTGTCCTCGCCAGCCACTTCCCAGCCGCGAGGCACAAAGGCCTACACACGAGGCAGGCAGGTACGAATTTTGGCAGCGTTCGTAACTCAGTCTCGAAATGAGTTCATCCAAATCCAGTTTCAATCCTGTTTTGAGGACTAGAAGCGATTTGCTTCTACTTTCGGCCAACCAAGGTTGGGGAAACTTCGGAAAAGCAGACGCTTGAGGACATTGGGCCGTAGCAAAAGCACTTTCTCCAAAGTTTGGGGCAATTCTATTCCTTTCTTTCTAATCGGTACCCACCAGTCGGCATATTAACACCATGTGGTAATTCAGTTTTAACCTAAATTTAAACACATTAGTGAAATTACAAATTTAGAACAGTTGTAATGTGATTTCAATTTCAACTCAGTACCCTGCTATGACTACGAGCAAGGATTTAACATGTGGTAAGGTGGTGTTATCCATCAACCCAATTTATTCGGTAGATTCCACCGCATTATTGTGGAGACGCGCATCACCGCTAAATTGAATTTCTTGTAGCTTAAAGGGGTCATTGATAACAATGGACCCGGGCCGGAAGAGAGGGGCGTCTTCGAAAACCGGACAGGAGGGGTTCTCGGAAAGTGGGCGTCTAGATCATCAATTGGAATTTCGAATCTAATATCTAATATTTGTTTTCTAGGAAGTTCATCAAATTAAATTACATTATCAATTACAATGAGGACAATACCAGGACATCCTTTGAGGATGGCCCTTTATCCTTTGGAAGAGAAATCCAAACGAAAGCATAAGCAATCATTTGGCTGCTGACGAACGTGGAATTACATGCATATACGCATACAAGTAACGTCTCGCAAAACATGTACTCACACCGAACATGTCAAACGAGTTTTTGTGAGCCTAGAAAATCCAATCAATTCTCAGATGCTTGGGTACACGCCCTTAGGTTACCATAGGAATGGAAGGGACGGCCAAAGAAACACCTTCCCCCAGGCCCCATGCAAGGACTTCAGTGAGTAGGCGAGTACACAGACAAGTGGGCGGGCCCAACTGATCATGTCAATCGAGTTTTTGGAACTCCAGGACCCAGAAGGGGTGGGGGCGGCATTACGTCTGGGTTGTAAAATTCGCCATTGAACTGCGAAGGTTTTCTGCAGGCCCATACCTTCAAAACAATCCTCTTTAAAAATAAGAGCATCTTCCTGATTGAGTCTATTCAATACTACACGTATGGCATTGAGAAGGCACACTTCTTTTAAGGCAATGCTCAAATGATGCCCGCCATGCAAACAAATTACACATTTTTGTTCATAAAAGATTAAATATATATTTCAAGAAGAAAAAACCCAACTTTCCGCGACCTTCGTAAATTGATGTAATGCAACAGCGTCCCCCCCCCCCCATTTTTTTAAAAATAAACGGTACATTTTCAAATTATAAAAGTTAACGCAAACCCTAGTGGACAACTAATCCCATATAGGAAAAAAAATAATTTTGCAATTAGAACAGGTATTTCAAGCAAAAATATGTTATTATTTTTTTTGCATTGTAATCATCTTTTGGGTGGGTCTTGAACTACTCTTCATCCACTCAAGTTTTGCGATCGAGTATGTGCACTGCACACACAAACGTGCTGGAGCACTTTCATAGAAACGTGTCCAGACCACTGAAATCAAATCAGTAGAAATCCGTTGACTATAATGAAGCCCAGCAATAAGCGTCTCATTGCTCTTTCCGGGTTGAATTCATTCCAAAAATGCTCAATTATAAGCTCTCTGCATCATCATCATTTTTCGTGCCTTCCTCCAGCTTCATAACCAGCGTGTACTGGCGTAGACAGACTGCGAACCTCTGTGGTGACATCGGATCAGGAATCCGCAATTAAGCGGGATTTCCACGAATAAACCCTTTAGACATCAAAAGCGCCGATGACCTTACATGCAATGAATAATGTAAGGTGAGCCAGAATGCAATCGCATGAGATCACAGTCGTTATGAAATTAAGATCTGTGTTGCCTATAGAAAGTAGGTCAAGAGTTGCCCACACATTACTAGCTCCTAATCCAAATCCTCAAATCCGATTGAAATGTAAGCCCTACCCACATCAGAACGTTTTAATTTCCATGCAGCTTGCCAAAGGTGACATTTCCTGATGGATCAAATCGAGTCCATTCGCCTGAACGTCACCAGTAGGTTAATGTTTAAGTGAAATGTTGGCTGTGACGAATCGAATGAAGGACTAATCAGGTGGCAATATTTCTCATTTCTACATAGCGTATTATAGCGAAGTAGGGCTATAAGGTTGTTTCCATCTATTGTTACGTTAAAAAGACTGGAGATGTTTACGTGTTGTGACAAAGCGCTACATGGGCGTGAGGATGCTGTTCTTAACTTTGAATTTATTTAAAGTATTGTATTTCAAAATCTTTATTATTTGCCATTTTACAGAAACAATTTCCTATTAAAGTGTCCGCAATTTTGTGTTAGCATTCCAATGAGAGGTTGGGTGGCATTCATGAGCAATTCCTACGGAAAACATTTAACCTGGATAGGACCACTCCCGGATATATTATCAAGAAAGAATTTAATCTTATCCCTAAACAAATGCGGATCTTAAGACACACATTTAACTTCTGGATTAAGTCATCAATTGATAATAGTTTATCAACGATTACCGAAGACCTTTTCAGGCACTGGCTTAGCAAACCCCCAGACAAGTATAATACCCTTTCTAATTTTATATTGCTAATAGCTGAAAATCTACCAGATCATTTTTGTGTTTTTCATTAACTTTCGTCTAAATCCTTTCTTTAACTTAGTTTTTCTACTTTTCCGTTATCAATGACCTAGTTTTAAAAAATGCTCTTACCATTCACTTCGTTTTTCAATTTTTCTAAAAGCATTTTATGGAAATTGCGCTTAAAATAAGTTATTTCTGCTTGAGTTTTTCAAGTGTTCTTAATCAAATTTTAATAAGAAAGAGCAGGCTGAAATCAAAAGAGTTCAGCTCTCGTTATTTTAATATGTTCACCTAACACGTTCACACTCGCAACATTTCACGGGACATTTCAAGAGCCTGAAAATACAACTGTCTTAAAATAGCGAAACGTAATTTATGGACACCCCCTAACTTCCGCTTTTGCAAAAAAATATCGTTGAAGTCAAGCAACCCTTCACTCACAAAACAAATTGCCTTGAGAGAATCGCTTTACTCCGCTTCAAATGCGTTTTAATTTCATGAAATTCGCCAATGAATTCCCCGGTGCCACATTCAGCCTAAAAATCGGTGCCATGGAGTTCTGATGAATTTCATCTAGAGTGCGATGCTACTTTTGCAATATTGCCAAAATCTGTTATTGTGGATGAAATTGTTCTGTGAGGAAAGCGGTAGTTTGGGCTCAATTTTCAAAACGAAATCAGGAACGCTTCTCGAAAACACAATAGCTCTCCCAAGGAGCTTCAGCAACATTTTGAGAGAAAAAAAATGACTACACAGCTAGTAATTCCCCAGAATGTGCTGGGTCTCGGTCATCTCGTGACAGAGGCTTTGTCTGCAACAAACCTTCCAGTTCTGAATCCCCGAAAACGTAGCCATTGGCACGTAAGCCAGTTTGAAGGTCAAGTTCACCGAAATAATGAATGAACAAAAGACCGGGCAGCCTTGCGATTGCATAAAGTCAAACCAATTTGCATGGAAAAAACCATGGATTTTCCCATTCGCCCATCAATGCTGATGGGCCAATGCGGGCAAAAGTTCTTGAAGCACTCTTGGATGAATGACCTCCTCCCGGATCACGCCAGTTGGCGAAAACTACGCTGATGGCACAAAAAAACACAGCTAGGTTAGACGTGATGAAACAAGACAAGTGGACCTATTACTGTCAGGAGGATGTTTCGGCATCCAACAAACGTCAGTGGAGTACCGCCCACGCAAGGTGCTTCTTTGGCAATAAATGCGTTGCACGAGTACCCTACCAAGAAAGGTCAGACCGGTAATCATGGGTTATTTGTCTGCAAAAGCAGGGTTATCTAACGTATGGTAAAGGAAGAACCCAAGAAGGTGAAGAAGACCATGGAAATGCCACCCATATATCATCATCCTACTACTGCGCTAGCATGGCTATTAAACCATAACTTACTAAGTGCCAAAATAAAATAAACTTTTCAGGAGAATGCACGACTGAATAGTTTTGGGGAAAAATACAAGCAGATAGCACTGTTTTGATTTCGTTCAAACGACAAGTTCCGACGTTTCACCGCATATCTTCTGATGTGGCAAGTAGGGCAACAGCGCACTGATGTCATTCATTTCCTCATTTCGACGTCCAGGTATTAAAAACCAGCTTCCATGGGCCCAAACCTGAACAAACTTTATTCATGTCCGCCTCACTTTCGCCTTTGGCACGAGCTTCATTTGTCATGCTTTCGTCAACTTGCACAGCTTGCTCCAGGCTTTGCTCAACCCAGCAACCATTTGTCCAAACAAACAACATCGCAACTCAAAACTGAAACAACGACCAGCTGGGACACCTCCCCCAGTATCAAATCCAAGTTTGTTTGTACTGCGCATTGTTACCGAGGGGTTCCATGTCTGGAATGGATGCCAGGGATGTTTCCACGACTGCGAGGGAGTGATTCAAACTAGGACAAGCCTAGAATAGCCACGTCAACACTAAACCGATCCACCAGAAATGACGGAAGACACACGCCACACTACATTCTCGACGAGCAGTTGTCCATCAAAATCAAGTTGAAGACGAAACGCAATTTATTATCATTACGATCGACATAAGAACTTACCTTCTTTATAAAGACCGATCCAATCCGAGGCACTAACAGATTCCCTGATGTCCCACAGCACCGCCAGAGGAGTGGCAGATCCCAGAACGTACTCTCGGCTGCTGACTGAAAGACTAGAGCGGCTGGGGAGGTCGGGTCTGGCAAGATTTGGATCGCTGCTGGCACGAGTTTGGCTTCCCAGCCCAGAGAGTTCGGCAACATTGCGATGCACAGGTGGAAAAACTGGCCCCACGGATCCTACGAAAATAAGATCTAGGTATTAGTTTCTGCTTGGAGCTAACCACCGAATACGTGGTGAAAACAGCTATAGCGTATAATTATTCATTATTCAGATACTACTTGGAAATCGTACTTACTCCATGCATACAAGAATGTTTCCTTACTTGGCATCTTAAGAAATATTACTAATACTACACAAAAATGAATTAAAGCTGGGTTACACTGAATGGGTTGCCACATTCAAGGTAAAACAACTTCACATACACTCCCACACTACCACAAAACTGCGGCGCCAATCCCTTGATGTTTGCAGGAAAAACCGACCCCCCCCCACAAACTGCGTTCTTCAGCTTAATACTCTGTAGGAGCCATTCTACATCTTATATAGGGGGTGACACCCCAAGGCCCTAAGAAGTGAAAATTGACTGAGACACCACAATAACGCAATGCTAAAGCGTGCGACACATACCAATTTTTGCCTTATTTTAAAGAAACTTTTTTTTTACTTAGTGCTCGTTTCTGTTTTTGAAATTAGATGTTAATAATGCGCAACGTTTGAACTCGTTATTTAAACGAAACCAAACTGGTGCTATTTTCCCCTCTCCCGAAAAGTTGATTTCCTGGCACTTATTACGTTACGGTTTGGCAACATTCAAATAAACATACGCTCGAATTCAACCCGACACCGCATCACCTGGCGGCAAATGAATGCCACGTGCACATTCCGGTAGGCCATTCATCTTTTCCACACACAAAAAAACCAACTAAATAAACGTGAACATACCTACGAACTTATAAAGCGTCATGACCGGATTATTTCTTTTTTGGAAAAACACCAGCGGAAGAGTTGCATCTCCAGGCGAGCCCAGCTAACCCACATTCCTTTTTTCCTCAGAACAAAACAGATGTGACATACGTTTCAGAGCCACAACTCGGTTGGTCTTCACCATCGCAGGTACGCCGAGTAGGAAAATTCCATGCCCACCAGAGCCGCGCACCACGGGTGCCATCACCGGAAGCGTCTCCAAGGTCCCGAGCAGCCGCGCACCGACCACAAGAGTGAGGTGAGGTGAAAAAGACCCTCGCGAATCCCGGCGTAATTTTAGAACGCCACGCGTGGGCTTCCAGGAGAGAAGACTAAGAAGAGGCGGGGTGGGTGGGGGCGACCCACGCCGTCAATTCCGTTGCTCCAACGGCGTTCAATTGACCGCAGCCTTGCCGTTTCATTGCACTTGCCAGCAATACGTGTGCCACTCCACACGCACTTCCGTCTATTCCTGGACGGGCGCGCCCTCAATGTGGAGCGCTTTCGCACCTGCCCACTCGGCGTCGACAAGAGACATTTTCGGAGGAAAAACTGGGTTACGTGGGCTCGCGACGGAGATGACGGACAAGCCGGAAAGCCCTTCCCCTTCAAGGCGAGGCCACGATGAATCGTCCCGCGAACGAACATTTCGTCTTAGCTTAAAACTGGCCTACATCAAGCCTCTCTGGCATAGTTTGGCAAGAACATTGTCAACTTCCCTGACTTTGCCATCGTTTTCAACGAATTTCCCTGACCACCGAAAAAGCAAAACTTTTATGCACATGTATGCGAGTGCGAGGAATGCCCATGTGGTTTTAAAAGGGGAGATTTTCTACCATCATATTTTCGACTTTCCCCGGGATTTTTTCAACACATTTCCCTGACCACTGAAAGCGCAAAAATGTTCTCTTTTCCATATTTTCAACCTCACTATTTCCTGACATTTTCCGGGGCTTTGAACAAATTTCCCTGACCACTGAAAATGCGACGCGTGCAAACGCTCACACGATTTTAAAAGATGAAATTTTCTATTTCCATGACTATTCCCTGACTTTTCTTCCTGTGTTTCGAACAAATTTCCCTGCCCACTGAAAATTAACCCTGTCACTACAAACCGTTTCAGCCGAAAATACGATATTCTGAGAGTAAAGGGTTTGAAGGAGCCTTTGTTTGAAGCACGATTCTGTACAACTGGTGTGAATGTAATTCATCGCATTTTCGGGGTATTCTCCTGCGAAATTCCAGAGGATTTTCAGTCAATTGAGGTGCATCCGAAATTGCTTGAAATTCTTCGCAAAACGACCTATTCCGTTTTTGAAGTGGATATCCACTTGCTGCCCAAAATGCATTTCTTTTTTTCAATACCATTTAGGTGGGCCAGCTTCTTTGCTCGCATTTGGAGAGTCCGGTTTCTCAAACGAAAACCTGACCGTGTCCATGGACAGGCAGTCAATTTGAAGCCAGCGGATCATTGACGTCGGTGAGGACCTCTTGCTAAAGCTCCTCGGTGATTCGAGTACTTAAACTGGTCGAGAAAAGCAGCATGCAGCCGATATTCACTTCCAACTTGCTTTTAAACTGTAATCTCTTCTCTTCAGAGATGGCAGAGCATTTTGCGGTGCGGTAATCTCATTCCTTCAACAAAATCGATCGAAATGGTCAGGGTGTCAGTTTTCCTCGACCCACTAAATAGGCATTGCTAGTCTGAAAATCGCCATTTTCCTGAACAGGTTTCCCAGTTTATGGGCACATTTCTTCGACCGGTGAAAATCCAAAAACGAGTGGAATGCTACATGATTTCAAAATGGACATTTCCTATTTCTACAGACACAGAACTGACTGAGTAACGTGTTTTGGAACTGGAAATCTCATGACTTTACCATGCATTTCATTTTTTTAAAGCCATTCAAAGAAGATATCAAAGCCATTAAAAAAATAGTTTTACAGGCCCATCATGCACAAATATTACCAGCACATTTTTTGCTTCAATTTATACTTGCTCAATTCATTTTGCCCCATGTAGAATTGCTCGTCCACTAGGGTTTCAGCTTTCGTTAATGAATTCAACACGCCCCGTTTATTTATAAAAAACAAATAAGAAATTTGAAAAACTCCGCCGAGGTTGCCATGCAGGGAAGCACCGTTTCATTTCCCCCGTTTTTTTTTCAAATTTCGAAAGTTTTGTAGCAACAAACGGGGTATTTTGACATTATAAACCAAAGCTGAAACCCTAGTGGACGACCAATTCGACATTGCTAAAAATAAATTGAGCAATTATAATAAGTATTAGAAGCAAAAAATGTGCCAGGAATACTTTTGCATGGTGGGCTCATACTTAAAGGAACGCAAGGCAACGTTTTTAAAAGTAAAAAAACAACATGAAATTTTATTCTCACCCTGTCTGCTATGGGCAAGATTGGCAGGGCCTCCGATATCTGGAGCAGCACTGGCTCGATGTCTCGGATCTCTCCTGGGCAGAGAACGCCTTTCTGCTAGCATCTCCAACAGTAGTGACCACACCTTAAAGCACGGGGGGAAACGCTCATCGTGGTCTGGTTTTCACCGGCATCTTGCATGCTGAAAAAAAAGCGATTGAACATAAACTTCACATTGCTGATCACGTTGATGATCATTTCACATGACAGAACAATTAAATTCACTTTTGCACTGATTTGAATTGTCAAGAGTGAAGCATTCTGAGACCAGATTTCGATGGCTGAATTTGAAGACATTGAGTGGAAGATTTCATGGATATAATGTCGATACAATGACTTTTCTATGACTTCTCGAAAGCAAATGTAAGACTGGTAGGTTGCATTTCCCTGACGGTTTTCAAAAATAAATAAATCACCATTCCCTGACTAGTTCGTGTCTTGCCAATTCCATGCAGGTTTTCCACGTGTGGCAACCCTGCTTATGGGTTTTTCTTCATTTTTATCTACAAAATATTCAGTAAGATTCGTCGAATATGAGTGACAAGATTTCTTGTCAGCCAAGTCATACATTTCCTAGCATCATTTTAAGGGAATTTTTCGCCGAAACCCAAACACGTGGCATTTCCATACATTCCCCGGTGCAGCCAAACTCAAGCATATTCCCTTACATTTCCAAGAGGCGCATTTTTTTTAAAAAAAATTCCTCGTGAAACAAAACTATGCAAAGTAGCCGAGAGTCGTTGGACTAGACCCTTCACGCCGATCCGCAGCCGCTCACGGATCCTATTCAGCAAACTTCAAACTTGGTCAAATTCAAAGCAACAACAAGCATGCAGCATGCTATATAAGAGAACCTTCCGAGCCAATTTATTGACGATCCCAGAAGTATCGGCATTAGTTACAATTTCCACAATGAGGTTAGTGGGTACGAACTAAAAAAAAAAACTGGAACTGCATGCCAACTGACCCCACCCATTGGCAGAATCCAATTCTGGCTTGCCAGTCGTGCTTGCAGTCCGTAAAAGCAAGGGAGCTCATCGAACAGGGACTAAATGGAAAGATTAACCAGGCCAGCTGCGTGCTAACCAGAATCATTCCAAAACGTGCGCATGACAATTTGAAATAATTGCCTTACGCCACGAGCCTAAATTCTGCCATGGGCGTCCTCCTGGAGCGGCCATTCCCGTTTTCGAAATTAATCACAACGTGCTTAATTAGCGCAGTTATTAGTTGAGCGTTCG
>JAQIXS010001147.1:0-33252 GCA_034700785.1 Rossiulus vilnensis | reverse complement strand
AAAACATCCAATCTTTTGAAACGATGTGGACGACAGTAAATGAGCATTTACACTGTAGATAAATTGAGAATTGCATTGTTTTGCATTTTTCACATTTACTAGCTTCTAAAATAGTTATTAATGCTGCACTACAGAAAACAGTCTTCTTCATCACTGCTGTCCATCATGATTTACGCCATTTTTGTTTCTATGTATGCTGCTGATGTGGACACTTATGTTCGTGGAAACATGTTTTAGGAAACATCTGAAAACATTGTTTGTCCAAACATGTTTCTTGAGAAACATGTTTGTGAAACATGCCTGAAGGTGTGGACGGGGCTTTAGGTGACCCATCAAAAACTCGCCGAGGTCATTCTTTTTACACGAGCTAAAGAGTCTCCTTTACGGGTTTGTTAATTAAAATTACTCTTCTCTGTTGGATATGTTGTGGACAGGTTAAGCTGCAAAACACACGATACTGTATGGGACGGTACTGTTTTAAAATTACTTCTGACTAATCTCTGTTTCTGTGAACCCTGTACATTATTAAATTTCGACTTATTATCGGGATCACCCTTGTTATAGTTTGATACCACTATCATACACTATGCAGCATTTTGTACATGCTGCTTGCGTGATTACTCGCATGTTATGATTGTTATGTCCTTTAAAAGAGCCCAGGGGTGAATGCTCTCTTCAGCTCGCCTCCACAAGATTAACTGCACGCGCAAACGATTATTCAAGTTGCCCGAGTTAGTCGAGCAAATAAGTCAATAATTTGGTCATCTTAGACATGCAATAATTATTTCTCTGCATCAAAGCCGAAAAACACTTAATGAATTGTTAACACCTCATAGCTAGTTTTATTTGTATTCGAGTCATTAGCCAAGTACTAGTTTTCACGAGTTAAGGAACAAAAACAACAACAACTGCAAAGGTTTCGTTTATAGCAACACTGTCTAGGACTCTAGTCTAGGTCAACGGCTATGATTAGCGACGACAAACAACAGCGAGATTGAGAAACATTTGATAGTCACATTGGCGCGATAATTACGTCATGTGAACACGGAGTTGTTGCACACTAGTGACTAGAAACACGTCTTGTACAGTGTACTGAAGAGCTTACATCAGTTTTCATTGTAGACTTCAAAGCTTGCTGAATTATGGTCGAAAAGAGATAAGGGGGTGCCAAAAAATAACGTCCATAAACGATGCTAAAAAAAATTATTTATTGCACATAATCGTCAGTTAATTTAGCTAAACAGATGACCAATCCAGTTAAAGTTTAAAGATGTCAAAAAATCAGAATGAATAATATAGTGCTGATTTGCATGTACGGTAATGGGAAATCATTCAATCGTTTGGCCTGCTCGTATTCAAAGTACAGTAATGCAAATTTCGTTACGAATGTCCTAGAATGCCAATCCACCGCCACCTGTGGAGTGTTTCCAAAACCACACAAAATCGTGATATTTGCTATACGACCAAATAGGCCTATTGCACATGTACATAATATTGACAGATCATGCACGTACGTTTTTTTGATGCGGCTGATGAATGCCCTCTTCCATCGGGTGACCTCTAGCTTTCATTACTCTTATCTTTAAGTGTTTGAAGCCGTGGTGGCAATGTGTATTTATTGGTCATTGGTGGATGGATATCAACAGGCTTAAGCCAATGGTCACATCCATGTTTGAGACTGCCATCTCTTTTATTTGTGGTCATTGTTCCCCCATTGCACTGTTAATGGCCGTTGGCCACCTCTACGTGATTGTCTTTCCCTAGATTTGGCCTCCCTATCTTAAGTTATTCGGTGGTTGGCATTGTAGCATTTATAAATAATAACACCACTTGGGTTATTGATCATCTTGGAGATGCATATCCACACCCGACAACGCACTTTCACTACACGTTCAATGCATATTGTGTGGAAATCCGGTGATAAGAGCAAGCATCCCAGGCGTGTAAGCAGAGACAATGCCGGAGGATTTTACCCATGGTCAGAATAAACTCAGTAACAGGGCATATTGTTGTCGACACTTGTTCCTTTCTTCAGGCAAGTGAATACAAGCACTAAAAATAAACTCATCACTGGAAGATGGTCGACTGCCGATTGATCAATTCGGAAATATTTATATCGAGAAAGAAGCCGATCTACATTTAGCAGATGCGACCATGAGAAGGAATATCAAGTGTTACAAAAACCTTCCTCATTCCCTGCACATTTCTGCGATTGCTGTGCATGCGCATGCCACTCTCCATATCACGATGCAGGCTTTCAGAAAAATCCCAATTTTAAATAAGCTTAGTGCACCAAGGTAAGGTTTGAGTGAACGTTTCAAATAACTCAGCGAGGAAGGTTGAACACATCGAATACTAATTTTCTACACCAATGTGAGTCAGCCAAAAAAAGAGTGCACCGGTCGTGGATGACCATGAAAAGATTGAAACCCGCCTTTTTCTGAAGTTTATTAAAGGGCAAGGATACTCTCTCTGACAACCACCAATCCTCAAGGAAAAAAGCTCCATGGCAAGGTTGAGATGTCCTGTCCACTCGCCAAAGATCGATATGTTTAACTAATAACTACTCGCCACTCCTGGGATTTTCTTTCTCGTTTAACCGTAATTTATGGACGGCCCCGCGCAGATGGAGCTCTTAATGAGCCCAATTAAACCTAAAGCTGATGTCATCATTTATTAAAACGTTCACGACGTCAACATACGCGTGTTGGCAACTCCCCAATGTGAATTTCACTAGACTGCTTCATAATACATATTATCCATAAGCATTCGTGTAAACTGTAAAGGGTGCACGATGTCAAATATGTAGCTTGACCGATATTAAAGGATTTTCGGATGGTCAAATGGATTTATGATCAATTATCGTGCACTTTGTGGTTAAACGACGATATAAAAACCTATGCCTGTAATATTAACATTTCGAAATTGAGTCCTCTTATAAATAATGTGAAGGTTAATATCTCTTTCCCCTTTCCTCAACAATGTTTTTTACCTTCCCTTATTTTTTACAGTTATTTTGATCATTATTTACGAAAAAATAACTACACTGTAAATTGGTTATTTTTGTTATTTTTACATCTGTCATTTACGTTGGCGGAAATAAGAAATTTTCCGCTCAACTGGACAACCCCCTCTGAATAAGTGCATTATATGTCCCACTTTCCCTGACATGTGCAGTTCTATTTCCATATCAAATTATGTCAAATGCATCGAATTTCAATTTTTAAAATGACTCATTTCCATATAACGTCATGTCTATTTATCGCATTCGACTACTTAATGGGGTTCCCACTGATTTGGAAGTAATACCAACCTGGAAAAGTCAGGAAAACTGCAGATATTCATGCGAAAGTCAGGGAAATTTTCATCGGCTATAATGGCGGCCTTAAACTGCCATAATCTCAGATGACTGTTTATGATACTACTCAAATCTAGACACAGTTATGCAATAATAGGGATATCCCATATTTTCCATAGTACACTTTAATTTGATTAAGTCAGGGAACTTATTCAAAAACTTGGAAAAGTCAGGGATATTGAGTTTGGTTTCAGTGGGAACTGTTTAAGATCGTCATTACATTTGAAAAATGTGCCTTTTCAGAAGCTTAAACTCTGGATGAAGACGAAAATTGGGCGTCCTAATAGCAAGATCAATGCCCCGCCGCTAGTTTAAGAGCGTCCGATTTGCGTGAACCCCCTCCAACCACAGACGTCCTCAAGTAGCGAAATTCAAAGTTTTCATTGCACATACTGAATTTGCATTTTTATCATCGCTGGTGTTTAAGGTCACGTAAAAAAAAAATGCACGGGCTTGCATGGTATGTGACTGTGTCGGATACTGGTACATAATGCAGGCTATAAAAAGAATGGGGAAAACTGGATTTCAGAAGTGCCTTGAAGCGCACATCTCCGTACGACGATTAGAATGCCTTGGATCTACGTCATTCAAGGTGATAAGATGGTGTCTCGAAAACTGTTACCTTCCTTAAACTGTTCAAGGTGATCACTGTTCTGCTTTCAAAGTAATTATTCCATCAATATCATGCCATGCTGGGGCCACCCAACAAATCCATTTAGTACTGAACCGTGGTCATAGGGTTTAACATGCGAATTACAGACATAACTGCTATTTTCTCTGGCGCCTCTCCAGAAACTGCCAATGGGAGGGAAAACAGTTTGACGCTTCCAAAGTTGACCGGGCTTTCAACCTTTACAAGCTGTGCAGCTGAATTCATACCATGTGCATGGCGGTTCAACTCCAGTTGGTAGTCAATGACACCCTTGCACAACCTTAACCCGTACAGATAATTTCGATATTGGAGAACAAAGACGTGGTGTGCAGAGCAGTCATCGGTATAGCTATTTTTGCTTCAACCTTGTTGACGAAAAGTGTATTTAATAACGCAGTTGTTTTGAAAGTTCAAACCCTGAGCCACCTTCGCGGGCGCACCACGATTATGTAACAGCTTAAGAGGTCCCAGGCATAGGACAAGATAGTTTTAGATAAACCTGTTTTTCACTTATACATCTAGTTCTAACCGCATTCGGCCAGGCCCAGCAAAAGCATATTTGTAGCATGAAGAGAATACTAAATCAGCATCGCTTCCATAAATTGAAATTATGTAAGCATTCGCTTGTTTTTGAAGAGCAAAATGTCAAACCCTGACGCAAAATGTCAAACCCTGACGCAAAGGGTCATCATTTGGAAATCAGATAAATCTAGGGGGGAAATGTCGTTTGGATTGTTGATTGGCTGGCGCATTATTTAACGACTCTCGATTCAAGTTTGGTTTTTGTGCACGTCGATTATTTCCATTCCCTTTCATTACGAATGGATAAATGTGACACATTCTTGATATTTAGTAGAGAATCGAATGAGACGTAGAAACAATTGTTGGCATTAAATTATTTGCACTACTCTCATCTGCAGCCGCCAAAGTTTATTAACTCTGGTACGTGCAAATAGGTCAAACAAATACGGACTAACAATGCTTTAAAATCTTAAAAACGTTGCTTGGAATTGAGTCAAAGATAGCGCATGTATTAGCTCTTGTGCGAGAGATTTCCCCACACCATTTAGTTTGTCAAACCGAATGTTTATATCAACAAACAGCACGGGGGAAAATTTTATACGGCAATAGTGCGCATCACGAGATCACGTCGTGATCAACACCAGTCACATGATCACACATGCATAGGCTATTGAACAAAGTATACTCCGTCATAAATATTAATTTACCCAAGTTTAGCTTTCATACGAGGCAGTACAAATGAAAACAAATCGGCAACTGTCTTTGGCGAACGGACCAAAAGTATAGGCATTGAAATGGCAATCTATGTGCCAATTCTTGATGAATACAGTAGGCTTTAACTGTTGGCATCAGTACAAATGAACTCAATTTATTACCATGCTCGTCAACATTCAAGTGTACTTAATTTTACTACGATTGTAAACAAAATGTTTATACGAACGTAAAAACATCCGTCAAAAACGTCGTAAAAGATGACTTCATTGTTTAAGGTAATGTATTGTTTGTGAATACCCTGTAACTTTAATAATCGCAGTTCGTCAAAGGGAGAGCTGATGATGTGACAAATTGTAATGCACATTCATGGTCTTAATTCATGCCAGTACTCCAGAGAACGCGAAATCAGCACAATAAGTAATATTTCCGTTGATTATTGACAAAGCGAGCTTAACACACGATATATCCAGTACAGTAAGTAGTAGTTGTAGTAATACTACTATGCATTAATTACTTCGTTGGTATTTCTAACGCAATTGGTCCGCGAATGAGTGGGCAATGACTCCGTGAAATGTACTTGGTTCAGTTTCGTGCGCCCGGTCCCTTGACAACTTCTGTTATATTACGCACACCTGAATAACTGCATTTTATTGCTTTTTTCTGGATTTAGCCAGTCTGCAAAGTTAGGCAGATAAAGGGTAGGAAAAGATAAGCCCGATGTCCGCAGTCTCATTACCGCTGAGACTGAAGTTCGTGATAATATACAGCTGCCAATAAGCAACCACCTTTCGCTTGTTGACGAAGCGGTGTAATTACTGGACGCGAAGACCATAACGTTATTTTTTAAGTTGTGCAGCTGACTTTTCAATCTTGACGGTTCATATTCAAATTATCTGTGTACTAATATAGTTAGCCATGACCTCTTAGTCAACTGTCATAAAAATACGCGATTTTTAAGACACTTGATATTCTACAGGTAATGCATTTTTTTCTTTTTCTTTGAATATTTCTCTATTTTACCTCTTAATGATTTCAGTGCCAACGGCACAAGTTTTTTCTTGCTATAATAGTTTTCATATAATAGTTTTTCCCTAAAGTTAGGGAAGAAACTTTTACGCAATGGGATGTAAATTATAGCGATTAACCTTGGAACTATTCTTCAAGTTAAGCGGTTTGCAGCCAACCAGTTGACGACAGTGGACTGGAGACTAGTATTGTGGAGTTAATTAATCGCAGTTATTCCAAGAATTCTTTTCTTTTTTTAATTTCATACGCTGGATGGCGCAATTCTATTGCCTATTAAAAAGTTCTGTCATTCATTCTTCCCCTTAGAGATAACGCTGTATGAATTTTAACGAACTATCAGAGGTCCCAGAGGAGCCTAGTTTCTGCGCTATTTTTACAGCTGGAAAGGGGTGCACAGTTCTGCTATTACGAGCAACTCATTTTTGATGAAATTCACAATTAATGCCCAATTGGTTAAGCATGGCACCCTACAGTAGGTTCGATTCCTAAACGCGTTGTTTACCAGCACAACAATACTATCAAAACGTACTGTTAATATTTCTCCTTGGTGGCATTCACATCTGAATTGTATTTTGTTTTTATATTCTCTACATGACACAGTGCAGCATTACTAATAAAAACCCTGTTGTCACCTGAAAAACTTCTGCGTAGCGTGAATTACAAATAGCACGATGTTTAAAAATACGGCGTAGTTCTTAAATAAGCTTGTTTCGAAAACTGATGACTAGATGCACAAAGTATTACCGGAACTATTTATCACTGTGAGCCATTCGGCAAGGATTTGATAGTCGATCATTTTATGACCAACGATATACATGTACCTCACGCTAAAAACATTTCTTAGAAGCCGGATTACAGACGATTAAAGAACGGATCAGGGAGAAGTGATTCATAACTGTTTATCGTCACCTATTTCTGGCATCGATCTTCTCGGAATGAGCGTGAAAAATAAATACGCTTGACTTACCGGTTGATGACAGAAGGTATATAATCCTGTTCCTTAAATTGCACTCGGGGGACTTAGGTAAACTCCGAGAAATAAGAAGCTGTTCTCGTAGCACCAATACTCCGAAATAACATCACGTTGAACACTTGTACGCGAACACGCTGGCTTCATAGTATAAATGACACTTAACAGTTTATCGCGGTTCTGTGAAGGAAAGGAAAGGAAATGTATCAATATAAAGACGAGTTTAGCAATAGAATGAAATCACAAGTTGAGTGCGGTTCAGTGTAATACATCCACAAATTTCTGCGGATATACATGTACACGTGTCCTTCATAGATTGATCGATCCCGTAAAATGACCCTTGTAAGTTCAGTTTGTTAAATCTACGTAACTGTTTAAAACTAAAATTCTATCAACGATATGGTACAGTGTAGTTTAGCACAAAAAAGTCACATATTTTTGCTTTAAACACTTGTTAAAACTGCTAAATTTATTTTATACCATGTAGAATTGGTCTTCCACTAGGGTCTACGTTATTTTTATAATTTGTTTATTATAATATATTGGTTAAATAACAACGTTTATTTGTGAAAAAATTGAATATACAATGTATTTGAAAAACGCAGACCTTTAAAGATTGCTTTGCAGGGAAACACCTGTTTCCGGAGGTCGCTAACGGTTTGTTTTTTAAATTAATTTACTATTTGTTATGAATAAACCAACATTAGTGAAACATAAATATATTATAAAATTATGTATAAAAATAATGCAAACCCAAGTGGCGGACCAATTCTACACGGGAAAAATTAAGTTTAGCAATTATAGCAAGTATTTGAAGCATAAATGTGAGCAATTCTTCTAATGGTGGGCATCCATTTGGCTCAATCTTAAATATTTCGCACTACTCATTTTATGTTCGCATCTTTGCTAAATCTTTTTTTTTCTTCATTGCAGAAACAACATGACATTTTACTGGTCATTGTCGACGTCGTGTACCGAATCCTCATTTCTGCAAATGCAGCGCACGGGGATTTTCTCTGAGCTCCTCCAGCGAACGCATTTCATTTTCGCCTTATAACAAAGGCATGAAATGCATTACAAAAACGCTTGAAACGTCGACATTTTTTAATACTCCTTCGTTCCGCAGTTGGAGAAGTAAAACCGGCCCGTGCCGTTAGCATACTTTGATCGAGTCGTAATCATGAGCGCTTCGACGACTCTGGAAGAGATGGATGCCCTGCTCGGCGCCCGTGTCAGTGACCCCGCGTGCGCCACATCGGTGGCTTCCAGCGAAGGCCTAGATGAGCCACCGCAGAGCATGGAACAAACCAAAATCTGGAGCTGGATGGACAAAAACGGCGAAGACTCTTTGCCGCCCGAAGGCGAAGAGCCTCTCGCCCCCATGGCCGCTTTCGTGTGCACTTCTGTGTCGCCCTTGTTGCAGCCAGATCTCATCGAACTGGCTTCCTCCAACGATGGCTTCAGCATCTGCAGCACTTCCTCCGACTACAAGAGCTGCGACGAAGGGGACCAGCAGAAGGACTGCTCTCGGTCGAGGGGAAACTCTTTCGCGAGAGCCACTCCGAAGATCGTCTTGGACATGATTCAGCCGGACATCCCCACCGTGCTCCACGTTCCCACCGACAGTGAGTGCAGGGTGAACTTTAACGTCCTGCAGCAGACCAACTGCGCCCCATCCTACAGGAAGTACCTGTCGCCGCTGTCCATTCCTGCCAACGACGACGAGGACGACAATTGCTGTTCGCCGGAAGACGAGCCCTTCGTCATCGGCAGGTTTCCGCAGTGTCCGTCGGCCGCACAACTGAGCGTCACCAGTTCCAACAGCGATCCCACGATTCCCACCTGCCGCATTTGCCATTTGCCGGCGGGGGACGAAGACAGTCTCATATCGCCCTGTCGGTGCGCTGGGACGATGCAGTACATTCATAACGGCTGCCTTATGGTATGTTTCTTCTAAAGTTGCATTATTGCATTGCTATAGGCAGAAGGTGCACTAGAGTATGAGAGATACCAACGGCCTAGTAATATCATGTATCACCGTTCTCAAACGAAATTGAGTTATTATACCATTCTAGCATGCCTACATTGCAAACAATTACTCCTACATTTTCGCGTCAAATACTTATTATAATTGCTAATTTTCATTTCCTTAACGTAGAATTGGTCTCTACCAGGGGTTAGTGGGTTACAACTTTGGTCTATAATTTCAAAATGTCTTATTTATCACGGATGAATACTATTGAATATTTCAAAATGCTGGCAAGTTATAGCTAGGGATCTGCGTTAAATAATTGATTAAAGTTTACTAATTCATCCGGTAGTGTTTTCATCTAGAATCTTAGAACTTATCAGTTTATGTGTTTCTAGAAATGGTTAGAGGTCTCCAGTCGGAAGTCAAAGCGACCGCCAAGTTGTGAATTATGCCTTTATCAATATCATCGGCATAAAAAGTTTAAGGTACGTCTCGTAGGCGGTTGACCACTAATGGCATTATTTTGAATCCAAAGTTGCATCTCATGGTGTAGGTTATTTTCCGTTAAACTAACAATTTTCTTTGGTTTTGTTGCAGATAAATCATTGGCAATTCCCGCAGTGCTCCTTACGTGACAAGATCCTCCACACTATATTTTTTCTCAGTCTCTTAACAATGATTGGTGCTGCCACCGTGACTATTTTGTGCTTCAAACACGACAAGGGAGGAGGCCGGGTTAGCTTAGACAAAAACCGGCTAACCCAGTCCGAAATCGTCACATTAGTTTGCGGAGTCCTTTTCTTCGTTGCGTTTTTCCTCGCCATGTACGTCGAAGTGAAGGCTCACAATACAATTTACAAGATCATCGTAGACTTCTTGTACTTGAACCAGCAGTGGTACATAGACGAATATGACAAGAAAGCTGATATTCAATCGATGCCAGTGTAAATGTGCTACTCTTCAGGAACAGAATCAGGACGCAGGTCACAGCATGTACTTAGCCGTGAACATGCAATTGGTTATTCACTCTGGGAGGATTATCAGCAAGTACATGTGCATGGATGGGCAACTTCGGGAACTTGCAATTCAGCTATTTAGAGCACCATTTAAGTGCACTTTGCCAAAAATTTGGTGTCCACTAAAACACTTTCACAAAATACTAGTGTGCATGTAAACCTAGCATTGATAATGCTGATATTAGGGTTGAATCATGACTCAGTAACCTTACATATTCTGCATGGTTAGTCACTATACATCAATGATTTGCATTACATTGACAATTCTGTGATAGTTCGGATTGTATCGTTTCAAACATGATGATCGTTATAATTTCTGCGACCATCTTTCCATTTATGTTTATGTAATAGCTTTTACTAACAAAAAAGTGATAGGTTGCCTTTTTAAAACAAAAAAACACATGAACTAGTCATTGTTAACTAGACGCCCTGTTATTTAGCAGTAGATAGATTTCTTTAAATTAAAGAAAGCTGGTGGGTTGCTACCTTTCTTCGAAAGCCCGTAGAAGAAATTGCACGAGGATAATTATGACGTTCTTGATATGAATAACTTGCTACTAGTTGTCATTTTAATTAGCTTTGAGCTATTGTCTGGCAATTCGAGTATGTCTCACGATATTTAATATTGAAAAATATTTGAATTTGACAGCTTTTCAACGCAATATCAATGGAAATCTCACGAACAAATCACAACTTGGGATATCTTAGTCAAATGTACTTGGTTTCTGCAATAAAGTTGATCTGTAATTGGCTCGATATCACCTAATTTAAAAGCAACTGGGCTTTATTATTATATATCTCTCAAATCAGAATAGGGAACCTTTACAGGAAATTTGAATAAAAGTAAAAATACAAGGGATTCACAAAGTGCACTTTCATTTACTTTTAGTGTAGATACTAAAACAAACGAGATAGTGTGAATTAGAGCAGACTTCCACCTTCTACATGCCACAAAGAGTTAAGATTTTGTTAATATGCTTATTAAAATTGTTTATAGCAGCCCTGTTTTCAGGATAACAATGTACTGATAAACTTAATGCGTTTTAAATTCTAAAGTATTGCCCTAGGGAACTTCTTTGTCATTCTAGTTAGCCTGTAATAAGCAACTGTGCCTAAAGGATGAGCTTATCAGAAGAGCTTGTGGCAGAATAGTGTAAAAAAAAAGTAGTTGAGCGGTAATTATATCTTCCAAACGGTGTCAAATGCAATTATCAACTTGACCAGGTATAAATTTTGTTATCAACCAATACATTATTTTGCTTATTTTTATGTGAAATGTAAATGTCAATGCCTTTTTATTGTTTCGTTGTCGTGTAATATGGATCAAATTGAAAGAAAAATCAATTCAGCTACGTTAAATTCCATTCTGATTAGTTATTTTGTAAGCTAATTAGCTCACAAAGTGACATACCTAGGAGTAGAGTGCATGAGAAATAAATGATCTTAAATACTTGGTGTAAAATTACACGATTCTTGAATTTTTAATAAAGATGTTTCCATTAACTTATGCCAATATGACGTTTATTTTAGCAGGTTTCTTGAATCTCAATAAAATGCCAAAGCCCTACCTACAATTACAAAACATAAATTTAAAAAACCTTTCGATGTAAACAGTTTTGATTAAACCGTTTAATAAATTGAAATAATCTTAGCATTTTCTTTTTAGAATAAATTTTGCAGTCATATATTTCTTTATTTTGAATAAAATATATTAAACTGGTAAATTTGAGATTCATTGAAACTCAACGAAGTCCTAATGAAGTAATTCTGTTGGGGTCAAGCTTTATTTCAGAAATAAGGTTATCACTCTCTTAAGACCAAATGGCAAGGAATTGCAGTGCTTTTCATTATATTAATGTCAAAGTTTTAAGGCAATAGTGAATCAACTGACCATACTTAGTCATTACAAACTGTAAACAGGAAAGCTGCTTAAGCAGTCCAGTTGGGAAGGTATTTTGAAAATGTATGCTTGCCAAATCTTCATTTATAGCTTTATAGCCAATTATAGTAATCTACACCAATGCTATTTTTAAACCGATCCTTAACATTTGAATGAATTTCGAATGGTGTACTAGATTTGACTACATGTATAGCAATTATGCTTGTAACATACCAAACATAATAGTAATGGCGAATATCTTGAGGTTTTGGTGTGGGTACAGCAAAAATATTGGATATTTGTCATTTGGCTAAATGGATCTTACAAGGGCCATTCGACATATCCGTATAACTCATTATTCATTCAAAAACTGCATAGCTTCATCTAGTCACCATGAACATTTTAATGGAGGACGCATACATGTAAGTCACAACTTTCGGCTGTAGGAAACGTTATATGGTATTGATAATAGGAAGGCGTACATGTACTTACTTTGATTTCTTGTAGCTTGGCCTGGCCGGCATCATGCACTTTAAACGTTTTTAGGATTGCGATTATTTTACATCTCCGACCGATGATTAAGCTTGAAGTATTTATTATTTTACGTATTAGATTGCATGGCACGCTTATATTTACCGGCTTACTTTTACAAGGTCTTGTTCAAGAACTTCGAAACTGTTGATTTCTGACCGAAAAATTTTCACGTCCGAACATGCGCGCGCGTTTTCCCAAGAAGATGGCAGCACTAGTCAGTTCAAGAAAACTGCTATCCCATGATGCACTACAAGGTGCCGAAAATTAGTTTACATGGTGTCACATAAAACAAAAATTACTTGAAAGCTTCTATATACATGTATTCACATATGCAGCCATTTAGTTCTGGTCAAAAACAAACAAATAACTATTCCCATATATGAATTAAACGCTAGGTTAAATAATTTATTGAGCACTTACTCAGCAAAGTGTTTTTTTTCTAATAATACAATGCTAATAAAATAAGCATCAACCATATGCAAACCAATAAAACATTAATTTGGCACATTGGATGTTTTGAACACATGCGCTCTGGTCATCTGGTCATCAAACTGATGTCAAACCGCAAAAATTCAACCAATTTAGTTATTGGCTTGGTCCCACAACCTAAATATTTTGTGTTCAAGAATATAATGTACATGTAAATAATGTTGAAAGGTATCTTTGCAATATTGATGAAACAGTTGGCTGACCTTTCTGTAAGGATAGGTTGAACTCCACCAGTATCACGCTGGCTGTTAAAGAAGGCATAGAAATATTTAAATGGTATAAAAACAATTGAAAGTACAGTGCTCATTATGCATTGATTAATTATTGCAAAACAAATGGTTACTATGGTTTATAATGTTTGTTCAACATAAAAATGCATCATAAATACCAAACTGCAAAACATTTTTTTTATTTACAATAAAATGTATTGGCGTAATATGCTCCAATGCCCTGCATTCCATTCATGCAGCACAATCACTCAAAATGATATACAACAGATTTCTAACCTCACATGCTTTGTCAATTTTAAATAAAACTTGCACAAAGTAAAATGTATTTCACTATTTCAGTAAATAGTTAATTAGAACTAAAATAATAAGTTAATATTGCCACATACTAACAAGCTTCATTCTTTCCTTTGGTAATTTCTCTATAAAAATTCAATCCATCACTTCAATGATTATCATAGATAAGAGCTAGCATGTGAAAAGCGTAATTAAAATAAAATGCAGTAAAGGATTAAACGAAATTCCCATAAATGGAACTCGAATATTATGTCGTATTTAAAAATGAAACTATTACATGTAATCATTATGATTCGAGAGATAACGAATTAAGATAGATTAGCAAACAGTGACATGCAATATAAATACACAAGAGAAGGCTTATTTTTTTCTCCTCGAGCAACAAAGATCACAAATGACGTGCAGGGGGAATTAAAAGTCGAGATAATCGCTGCAAATAGAAAAAGTGGATTAATAAGGTAGCCTAATATTAAAAGGGTGGAAAAATTCAACCTAAGAACAAATAGGTTCGAAGAGACGGAAAATAAAGGTTAAATAGCAAAGGAAACAGAAAAGTTAGACAAAGCCATTAAAAAAAGTAAGATATATAGCAGAAAAATATTTTCACGTATTAATTAATATTATGGCTAATATAAAAGTGCTTAGCCCAATAACATGTATGTTGAAATGAAATTCTGTGTCTGTCAAAATCATATGTTACATGGATATATCTTCTACAGATGACAGCGGGAACTGCTGTTTGGTTACAGATTGATCCAAGAACTTTCCGAAAATCAGCATTACACGTTCAAAGGTTAAAATGGGCTGAAAAACACATCATAATAGGCAATAATGTTGATACATTTCTAATTTCAGCTGGCATTGCTGTTATCCCCAGCAATATATTTAGTAGATACTTAAACAGTTCCCATGTCATCATACATCATACTTAATTTTATTATTTGCGAGGAGGAACTGAGAAAATATACTCAACGTTTCTGACTAAATATTCGTTTGATTATTGCAGGACACCTCAAATTTACGCGACAAAAGCAATGTGACGGCAAATAATAATTTGGGATGTCTGTAGATACCGTCTACATAAGTGCTTTATTCAAATAAATATTGACATGTGCTGCAATGGTTTGCAGAGTTATATTTAGTCAAATAAGAGATAATCAATATAGAAACAAGTCCCATATAAATTATAGAAAAATGTAAATATTGTTGTGTCTATCAGTTGTTGAGGTTTTAAAACTGCATAAGAAACAGGCCAATGAACCAACAGAAAAAAGACTCCACAAGGCATTATTCACTTAACTGAGACAAAAACGAGACATACAGGATTACGGTATGTAAGGATTCGTAGGAAGGAATTAATCACCTTTGACCAAGTCCCAAACCAAAACGACGCGACGTTGCCTGTCTTTGTCGAGCTAAAAAGGAGTGACCCTGGGTCAACCCTGCGAGACGCTCTTCCACGGCTCTGCGTTGCAACTGCATCCCCTGCAACAAGTTTAATAAGTTAAAACGTAAAGAAACTTTCGCCAAAATTCTAAAGTGAAGATTTAAAATTGTTCTTTCATCAATTTAAGAAAACATAAATCTAAGAAGGAACCAAACCAAGCTATGAAAGGCTGTGATTATTGTTTTCTCTTCCATTTCGCGCATCTCTTTAGTTTCTTTCGTCTCTTTCTGAAAAGGAAGAGCAGCAGACTGAGCAAGTGATCACTTTTTTGTCAGATGTTTATATCAAACAAAAAAGAAGAAAAGTATGAAAGTACCTCCAAATTTTCAATAAATTTGTCTTTCTCTTGGAGCTGATATTTGAGTGCATTAATATCAGGCGCATTCGTTTGATTTTGCTTTGGATCTAAAGTCCTCATTACCTATACATAATTATATAACATTAAAATAATTTCAGAGTTGGTCAATCATCATATTTCCGTCAGTAAAGTTTCATGCAACGGACCTTGGGTTAAATGAATAGTACATGTAAGCAACTAAAAAACGACCAAATACATACACATTTCGCCTTCTCTAAATATTTCTTGTATCTTTCATCCATTTCTCGAATTTCGTCATCTTTTCTGTTGAGAATTTCTTGCAAATGCTGCATTTTTTCGTCTATACAAATAAAAAGTACCATGATCCATAAATTAGCATAAAACGGGCAAAGATTTCTATGTAACACTTGGCAAACAACTGTTCATTGACTAAAAAATGACGGAATTTACTGTGTGTGGCCAGAAGCGCTTCTTGTTGATCAATCTGCGAATTCTTTTTCTGCAATTCAAGCTCAAGTTCTCCGATTTTGGCAAACGTGGAATTTACTTTCTGTCTCAGTTCAGCCCCTTCCTGCATACTTGCCGTGGATTGGCTTTGCTGAAGCTCCTCGAGTTGACTTTCCAATTCAAGAATACGTTGATTAGCCAACCTGCAAGCAAAAAAGAAACCTGAGTAATTCACAAGAAATATAGAACATGCGAAAAATGCAAAGGGCACTATTAATTTTGTTCCATCAGTACTTTTTTTTTAATGAATTTTACAATACATTTATGTTTATGTAAGTATTTGAAAGAAGTAATCACAGACTAGGCTGCTTTTGTATATTGAAAAGGCAGATAAATGATTGCTGGAAATGTATTGTGTATGAGAGAACACCTAGATGCTGATTTTGACTGTGTAAACTACATTGATTGTTGTGTCGCCATTAACAACCTCATCAATTTTCTATTCCAATTACTCCAAACTTAAGTTTCAAAGAGATAAATTCAACTGTCTCAAAAAAGTATCTAAATTTTCCTTAAAAAAATCAATTTCAAATTGATAAGGTTGTTTCCAGCAAATGGAAAGCAATTGCGTGCACCAACTGTCTTAACAATAACCAACATTTATTTGCACAATTTCAGTACATTCATTCATAAAATGTGCTGGCATAGATCAACGACCATCAGATGTCTGAATAAATCAAGATGAATTCAAATCAAGCGTTTTTAAGGAGTGCAGAAATTCCCCCAGTTACTCAGCACTGACCAAAGTATTAAGAAAGCTTGGGTACGAAATAATACTCAATACTTAGTTGTGACAAAAACTACAAAACACTTTTATAGTATAGTAGCTACACTAATTAAGCATTAAGTATGAACTATTATCTCGAACCTAAATGGAAATCTATGGCAAATGTTCTTATTCCCCCCGCTAATCTACCAGAATCTGCCCGTTTTTCTGCCCCATCAAGCATGCGATAAAATATTTATATTTACATAAATATTTGCAGTTCTACCTGAGATTATAATTGATAAGGCACTAACGAAGCATACTGCTGGAATTATTGCTATTAAATTGTGGGAGCTACACTCGTCAACTGGCAGAGATCTCTAGTAGCAACCTATCACATTAAAAAAAACCTCACTTTTTATTTTACCCTCTACCTAACATTTCAAATAAATTTATAAAAATTGCTAACAACATACAAACGATCAAATGAACCAAAATACTGTTCATAACACGAAACATACAACTTGTAAACCGTTATGCAATTATTTCATATGCATACAACTAGTCTGAGGAAAGGCTATCTCCAAATTTCATTCAACGAAATGCACATCAAACTAATGACTGGGCCTAATGCTCTCTCCTTTTTCCATTAGTGCGTAAACAGGGCTGTCCCACATTCGCCATGACCAAACAGAAATATTTCCTCAGCACTATACTAATGTGACGTTTTTTGACTTATACGACAGTTTCTGACTTCTTAACATTAAAATCACAGTTCTTCCTCACTCAATTTTTCCGCATTTTACAATGTTTAAGAAATAAGGAAATCACAGGTTCCCTTTACATTAACACACTAATAATTTTCCTTTCCTTTCTCTTTACCCCTCCCCAGATAGTTTTTATTACCACCGCGGGGACAAGACATCCGTGACTATACAGGATTTTTTTTAAAGAAGTGGTATAACAATTTAGGGCAAATTTACAGGGGAACCATTTTTAAAACCTTCCCAGATAATCAGGAATTTACTGGAACTATAGGGACATGCCTAGTGAAACTTTCGCTGCAAACAATACACTGTTAATTCCCACACTTATGTACACTCCTTGAATAAAAATGTGATCAGAGTTGGGCTCCTGCTGCTTGGTCATAATGATGGTAGTACAATACCTCATATAACTCACATCAGTGAACTAGACTTTCATTACTTTTAGGTACACGTGAATGGAATTCGCAACGAAATGGGAATGTTACTTTGTTTCATAGATTATGTACCTCCAAACCACTTTTTTACCAATGCACAAAACAGCGCACATCTCCACCCCACATTAAAATGTCTGTGGCTCAGGTGGCTTGAGATGCTCATAACGAGTTGGGCCCATTTAAAAAAAGCAAAGCCAAGCATTTAGCTGCCCTGCATTAGGCAAGCATATCCCTAGTAAGGAAATCCCTGCAGCTGCTTCAGTATTGGTCGCGTCAATGCTTCGTGACTGTGACCGGGCGAGAAAGGCCTCACACTTCTCGAATGGGCAGACTTCACAGTCTGAGCCAAAAGCGCTATGGAGCAAATATGCTAAGGAAGAAGCCGACCAGGATGTCGACACAGATGTCACATTTGAAACGACTTCCCCACCTGCTTTCCGTCTCCAGTTCACTTTGGATTTCTTTTGTGACATCCAGCGCAGACTGCAGCACCTGAATTTGATCTTCATCACTTCCCTGTCGATTCAATCTCAACATTTTGTTCTCGTGTTGCAGGCGAATAAGTTTTTCCCTGCAAATAGTCGACAGCACTGGCATTAAATAAATGAATAATGCGACAAATGAGTGAGGTTTTCCCTTAACGCGTCTCTATCAGATAATATGTTTAAAATGTCAGTGTGCACTGCACAACCCCATACATTTAGGGAAGGGGGAGGGATCAATGGGTATAATTATTATAATTTGAGGCAAACGTAACTTACTTGACAACAGGTGGAATCATTTCAAAGCCATCACTGTCGGAACCAACAGATGGTCGTCCAGTGTGATCTTGGGAAGACGTCGATTCTAAATAATTAAAACAAACATAATAAGACTGTAAAAGCTATTTTTTTTTGGTAATTTCAAAATTAACCTGCTCTGAAATAAGTATTACCTATATGCAGCTGATTTAGCTTTAATTCATCAATGATTTCCTTAAGGGCATCCCGCTCAGCAACTAACCTCTGTCAATGCATAAACAAAGTAAATATGAGAAGAATATAATACAATAATACAAGAAAAACAAATAAAGCTGCATTTAACCAGAAAATAAAACTCAAAATAACGGACCTCCTTCTCACTTTCAATTGCAGCAAATTTATCTTGCAGTTTTTTCTTTTCAAATTCGGCCTTGTCAGCTTTTTTCGTTTCTTCCGACAGTTTTCCATGCAGCTCTTGTACGTTTTTCTTGTACATGTCCAACTGACTTCTTAATGTAGCATTTCTTTTAAGCTCCTGAAACATTTCACTCAAATATAAACTAAACTCTAAACACAAAAAAGCATGAAACACCTCAAGATTCTGATACAACCACCTCTTCAAGTTCAACATTCTGCTGCATGTACACCGTATTTTTCTCTTCCAAAAGCTTCATTTGCCTTCGAAGATCTCCAAGATCCTCTGAAAAACAACATTTTTGACTATATTTAGACCCATGAATGTTTAGACCACCTTGATATGAATTACTTTACCCACAGACACTTACCTAATTTCTTTTTGTAAGATTCAATGGTTGACTCATACTTGGCCTACAATGACACAAAAAAATACATGTCCACCAGATAAAACTTAAGGCCATTCTTTGTGAAAATTCTGGCTTTTTTTTTTCATACCACTTTATCAGTTGTTTCCCGCAAGACGTCGACTTCGTCTTTAAGTAACCTGGCCTCGTCAGCCACCCGCTGGAGGTCATCGTTCTAAAAGTCAAGTGACACATTGTATTCTAACTATCGCTTTACAATTGCTTATCAGAATGGAAAATATTAAATGCTAACTCACTTTTTCTTGGAGTTCTCTTATTTCCAGCTCCAAATCTTCCACCTTTGTTCGAAACTCATCTCTGGCTATAACATAAATTTGGATTTGTTAGAAGGCAAATAAAGCGATGGTAAGAAGTGTTTAAACTGACTGGAAACATACATGATTCAAGTTTATAAAGTTCTTCTTGCAACTGATCCACTTGATGTTGTAGAGTAAGGTTGCGACGCCCAGCCGCAGAGCTAAACGATTAGAATCAATAGAATTATTACCAGACTATCATTCATGATTTTTACATGATCTGTGAATTAGTCTTTACAAGCTTTATAGTGTTAATTACTACTATAAAATTAAAATATGCCATAATTGCCTTAAATCATCTAGGCCTTCTGCCTGCGTTAGTTTTTCTGTCAACTTGTCATTTTCAACAATTAAATTGAGTTTTTCTTCTTGCAAAACTGTCACTTGCAAATCTAACTCATGGCATCTTTGTGTTATTTGCTCTTTGGCTGCTGCTGCACTCTGTAGCTCATCCATAAGGCGCTTCAACTATAAGTCAATAACAGCAAATTACTACACAAATCCATTCAAACTTGTATTGACAAAAAAATAACCACCACAAACATCTATGGACCTGTTCATTCATTTCATTATATGATTCATTGGAAGTTGTACTGGGCGTTTCTTTTGTCATTAATTCCTGAATGGCATTCATGACAACGTGCTGATCCGCTTCTTCCATCCCCATGATGGTCTGAATATACTCTGAAAAAATTGTCATCCAAAGCACTGTTTGAAAACTCAATTTTAAGTTTGTTTATGTAATTTAAATTACCTGCAGTTTATTTCTTACCTTGCTTATGATCACAGTTAACAGCACAACCAAGAATGAGCTGCAACAGCCTACCAAGTTCTGCTGCATCATTATGTTCACCTAGGGTGGAAGAAATTCAAAACAAATCACTATAAACAGCATGACCTTGCATGGTTAATTCAGCTGAATTTCAGAAAGAGAAGGCATACCTATTGCATTAACATCTGGCAACCTAAAGTCTATAATCTGCTGACATAACACCTAGAAAAATTATTTAGGTATGTAAACAAATTGTTTAAAAAAGATTTCATCAGCTTTAAAGGCAAAGTAAGCTGATTTTTATCACTAAAACAATGTTGCATTTTGTTAATGATGTTTCATGCATGTTTGTTTTTTACAAAAAAAAACAAGAATAATTCTTAAAAATTCATTATGCTAAAAAATCTTCAACAGCATTAACAACAAGAGTTGATTAAATTTATCAATTCTGTAGGACTTACTTCGGTGTAATAATCTAAAATACCCTTCAGGATTTTTTTCAGGTTGCTGACCTGAAACAAGGTTTTTTTTTTAACTGTCACCAATTAAACATCAAAAATGATACGTAACAGAAAAGGGAACATTTGATAATTCAGTCAACAGTCAAATTTAAAAGATAAGAGGTAGTTAATTGAGGAAGTAATTACCTTAAGCCGCCAATTTGAGGCAGTGTCATTTTTGATTTTTGACATCCATAAGGAATCAAACCAATCAGGGGCCCTGTTATTATGTATTCGAAGCACCAAATTTAATTTGTCTTCTTTTGTACAACCACAGATATTGCACAATGCAATACTTACACTTGTGCCAAAACTTGAGCCATTGCAACTCCATCTGATAAATCTTCTTTTGTACTGTGTGTTGCCTCAATATTAAATGTCCGCAACTATTTTAAAATGAGATGGAAAAATGTGAATTGCTACATGGATGTAACAGTTGATAAAGTATTTGGTTAACCCAATTTTTTTAGTATAGCTAATAAATTACTGTTTGACATATGATTAAGGCATACATTATAGGTATCAAATACATGTACAGAAAACGTGCATGTTATTTCTTCAAATTATGACATCGAGGCTGATTATTTGCCTTAGATCCTTAACTGCAATATTAGTTTGATAATAAACATATTGCTGAAACTTTGATCTGTCGGCTGCATCTAGACAGTTTAAATTCATTTCTTTCGTTATAAGTTTAAAACAACTTGTTCAGGAACCCTGGTGCAAGACATTGACACTTTTCTGAGAATGACCCAGATTTAGAAGAGTTCTTCTATGATGATAGTTACAATGTTCACTGGTTGAATTTTGAACATTGAAGGCTGATTTTCCCAACTTAATCCCTTCGTATCATTGAGAACGAAATTTAATTTATTGGATCGAAAAAAGTCGTGATAGAAAAAATATTGACAATATCGTTTATTGTGCCAGACTTGTATAGGCCTATCAATTTATCATTATCACATTTAAAAAAGGCATTTGGGGTTGTTGAATGATTGTAAAATATACCACGCCCAAACCCTATTATTGCAAAGTCTCTGTAGCTAATGTTTTATCAGACAATTAACTATACTATCGACTGAAGATATTTGAAGCATGGATAAAAGGAACAGCAAACATCTATATGCATATACAGTGAAAACAATGAAAAAATGAATTTGTGAATTGTTCACTAAATGATACATGTAGGCTACGGCCTATTTCATGTAAGCTATGATACATATTTGTAGTTCAATATCACAATAAAAACTTTTTTAAATTACAAGTCACACAAAGTATATTTTAAGCATTTTAGGCACCAATTAGGCATTTGCGTAACATAGTAGCAATTTACATTGCTAGAATACTTTTCGAATCCTTGATAAGTTAATTTAGTTCTAGAAATCGAAAGAAATGGTTTGAACGGAAAGCATAAGCAAATGTTTGGAAAAGTTCTATAAAATAAATAAATAGACTAAACTGAAAGTAGTACATCTGAAAACAAACTTGAGGTCATATTTCTTAAAGATTAAAAAAGGTCAACCATACTTGCATAATTAGCAAAGCCTACGTGTTTTGCGCATACATGTACTTGTAATGCAAAAATAAAACCATTACAAGTATAAGATTTAACTTACCCATTTAATTAGGCTCTTTAACAACTGCTCGTTATCCATGGTAATATACAGTTCACATTAGAGCAGCTTTTTCATGTAAAATTATCACAAAACGATACATCGAACACCCAAATCCAAGAACATCGTCCTAACTTTACCGGAAGTTCATACAATTACTTGAGTAGTGTGACATGATATCTTTTCCACAAGACTGCTCGGGTTTCTTTCATTCTTAAACTCTTATTACAATAATATATTTTTTAAACTTAACATTACAAAAATAAATTTAAAACTGTTTCAGTACAATGATTTGTATAAACATATTTCACATACTGTTATAAATATGCAAGTGTTAAATTTTAGATAGGAACATTTTTCATGTTGTTATTCAGGAAGTAGTTAGATGTAAGCCGTCAGCCGACACAGCATAGTTGCAAATGCCACAGGAAGAATACGTGTTGAGACATTCGGCTGCATTTTTTTGTAGGCATGCAAAGGAGCAGGTCGCAATATCATTTTCTGTTTTAATTGATTGTTTCGTGAAATCATGACTTAAAAAGATGGATACTGGTGATAAAACACTAATCGAGGGAGTTGGAAATGAGGTCATTATAGGAATATGTACGATATTTGCTGTTGTGATAACCTTGCTGATTCTGGCCAGCAGGTACGGTAAATTCATGACATTTTACTAATATTTCACCTTGAAATTTGAAATTCAAAAGAAATATTGTAAGTGTTAACAATAATTGAATAACAAACGAGAATATACATTTGTTTTTTATTGGCACAAAAATTCCCGTGATGAATCTCCTGATATAACAATTGGAAACGTGTGAAGTAGGATACTGTGCCGTATCCAACTGATATAGAATTTTTAATCAAAACAAATAATATTAGCGAATTGTATTTTTGCTTCTGCCGTTTTTACGATTTCCTTTACATTACCAATGTATTAACGCAATAAATGTACGTCGTTAGTTCTGTGAACGTGTGTTGTTTACTTTTTTGTCGAATTGAAAAGATCTATGTAGAAAGCATGATTTCGTTTCCACAGTGCGTTTTTATCCATTGTTACTATTAATTTGTTCGTTAAGAAGACAAACAGAACTAATGTGTCAAAAAATAAGTGCATAGCTAGGCTGTCTTTGTGCCAATGCTGGCCTCTTATGTTCAAGGATGTGACTCTTTGGAAGGGTCAATCTCATCGTTAACTTTTTAACATAACTTTGTACTTTCATAGATTTCGTATAAGGTCAGGTCATGTCATTCATCCGGAAAGTCGCAGGGTAGTCGAAGACGCTCGACTGCATTTACCACAACGCAGACCTTCCAGCTCAGGAACACCCAATGGTATTACGGTGAGGACACGCAACAACGAAACTGACAGCCAATGTCCGATATGTCTTGGCTTAGCAAGATTTGCAATCGAAACAAACTGCGGCCATTTGTTCTGTGGTAAGCGGTCATAGTTGACAATGGGCGCAATTGCTATTCAGTTCTGCAACTCAATTTCATATGCAATTCATGTTTCTTATAAAAGGTCAATGCATCATAATGTATTGGAGACACGGAACATGGTTGGGGCCAGTGCGTTGCCCTGTGTGCAGGCAACAAGTACGTTTTACTGATGGCATTAGTTTCAGCTACCCGTCCTCGAGAACAATTACGCAAACAGGTGACGTCAGTTTATTTCTCGCAGCTGAATTATCATAGTCGCTGCTGCATCAGCGAGAAAGAGACTGACGACACCCTAACGTACTGACTGGTAGCTAAACGGGAGTGCATAATGGCCGAGAATGTCACAACCGAGAATTGCCATTGATGGATGAGCCTTGCCATATTTTGGAGCAACTAGGGAGTGCGCATGAAGTAATTCAAATACAAATAGCAGGAGGCAAACGCGCAGTTTCTATCTTTATTTTTCTTGCTGCCTGAAGAGCTCAATGGGGTGGATATAACCGGTCGATGCACACGTGACAAAGTGCATGCATCTGACCTGGTTCGATTTAATTAGTATTTGATCACGGCTTTTGCCTTCCATTATTTGTATTTGAATTGCTTCATGCCCACTCCCTAGCTGCTCCAAAAACAAGGCAAGGCACGTCCATAAATGACAATTCTTTGTCGTGACATTCTCGGCCGTGTCGTACACCCTAGCGTAACTATTAACCTCGAAACGTTTTATGTGCATTAAAGTCAAATGTTAATTTCGTTTGGGATTAGGTAACTCTTTTGCTGCAGTGTTTTACCGAGAGTGAGCAAAATGTAGTGGAATTGGATGATGTAGAAGACAGGAGCATTGTTATTCAGCAGACAAACGATTATAACAGAAGATTTTCTGGAGAACCAAGGCCTGTGAGCAGTGCTTTTTAAATTGCATGGTTTTCCCCATATTGACTATTAAGAGGACTTTCAATGATTGATTCCCTTGCATTCAGTATTATGGAAGGCGATAATGCTTGAAAAAAACAGATTTGAGCATCCGTCAGAGTAGTCATCAACGAAAATTCCTGTTATTGATCTTAGAATAAGCTAATACTGCAGACATTTTACCTTCATATTTCGTTAGGCTAATTTGTAACTTGTCCTGAAAAAACTGAAATCATTTGAGACAATGTTTTTGCTAAATTGCTTTAGTTGGTAGAAATTTTAGTTTTAAAATTACGCTTAGGTTCTCTTCTTGTAAAATGAGGTAAGATTTTGTCACATATTTGCATTGGATATACAACCAAAACGTCAACATTCAATTAAGAGACAGAATATTTCAGAATATCATCCTAGATGTAACTTATTTTCTGTTAAAAATCTCCAACCCTGAATTTTTTTAAATACAACTCGTTCCATTTTTTTCTTTTAGCTCATGGATTATGTGCGTGATTTACCGACATTACTCCGCCACCTGTGGAATGAATTCTTCTCTGTTGGGGGCCTTATGTATATGTTTCGGATTCGCATTATACTCTGCTTTTTTGCTGCTAGCATGTATCTCATTTCACCTCTCGACATCATTCCTGAGGCTGTCTTCGGAATCCTCGGATTGTTGGATGACGTTTTTGTTGTTCTCCTCTTGGCCGTTTACATTAGTATAATATACAGGAGAATCATTGCGACTAGAGGCACGCCCAGCCCCGACCAGGTTGGTGGTGCATCGTGACCACCTTGGAAAAATGCACTTATGGACTTTTTAATTTGTTATTGCTGCAAAAGGACTCCCAGTAAAAGCACATGGCACAGATTTATCATCAGGACAATTGTCTGCATTTATCGGCACAAACCAAAATTCGTCAAGCAACAGAAAGCCTAAGCTGTGGTAACTGTCCTTTGAATATAAGCAATAGCTCGCTTTTATGTAAATTTGGGAAACCTTTTTATTGTTTTTATGGCAATGTTTGGTTGAATTTAACGTGAGAATTATCAGTGCAAGTGAATTATACCATGAAATTTCCTCAAACAGTTTATCTTGTGGCTACTATCAGTTTCATGTTATTTTAGTCGTTGCTTTATTGAGGTAATTGCTAAAAGAATGTTACCACATGGCACTGCCAATTCTCACTAATGTTTTATTTTAAGATTAGAAAGAAATTTGAGTTGAAATAATTATACTTTTGAATGCATGAATTATGTTGAATCTTATTGATATTTATGTTTCTCCAGAATTAGTTTAAAATGTGATAATTGAGGATTGTTGGTTATCGAGTGCCTAAACGTATTTAAATGTAGCTTTTTGGAGTGGTTTTGTGATATTTTTGTGGAATTTTAAATAAATATCAGCAATTTTCGTTTATCTCACCAAAGTTTAAATATTAACTCTGGAATCACTAATAAGAACTAAATTTTCATGGCAGTATGAACTATAATATACATAAAATCAAGGTCAATCCCCTAGAAATCCTACAAGAAATGGGTACTTTATCTGGGAATTTGAAACTGCATTTTTATGTAGTTTTCATCTGAGAACCATAAACTTTGTTGGTGCAAATTCTACTTGCAAGTTACTGGCAGGTTTCAGTAACTCCCAGGTGGTGATAGGGAGGGTTCAATAATGACCTATCATTTTTGATATGAAACTGTGTAAATTAATAATGGAATGTACTTCAAATAAATATTTATGTTCATCTGTTTCGTTAATAATATACCTGGGTCCTACAGTGACTCCAAAAAGTATTGGCAATAGCTATTTTTATGAATAATGCTGAAAACAACTTGTACAAAATGCGTTAATTAAACACCCCTCAAAATTTGAAGCAGTTAACTAAAACGTTATTTAAATAAATGTCAAAAAACCGAAAATCACAAAGCAAAAAAGTATTGGCACGTTTGCACAGCATACATGTACAAATTAAACAGTGCTACTAATACTGTTATGCAGTCCCGTTGCATCAATCACTGCTTGTAGACGTCTGGGAATAGAATCCACTAGATTTTTTGTGGGGTTTTTTTGTGATACTGTGCCATTCTTCTAGTAAAGCCTTCTTCAAGTCGTTGTCTTGTTGAAATATAAATGTTTCCTCCAACCCCAAATTTTGTACACTGACTGACAGATTATGGCGCAAAATATCAGTGTACACATCTGCTGTCATGTTGCCTTCAATTAAGTGCAAATTTCCTGTGCCATTTGAAGCCATGCACCGCCAAACCATCACATGACCCCCACCATGCTTCACTGTGGGCAAGACATTTTGGGCATGAAATTCTTCATTCTTCTTTCTCCAAACATGCCGCCGTCCATCTGATCCGAAGATATTGAACTTTGACTCATCAGTAAATATGACACGGTCCCAAAAATCCGTTGATTTATTGATAAACTCTTTGGCGAACATGAGTCTCTTTTTCTGGTTTTCAGCAGATACAGCTGTATGAATGGCTTCTTCCTTGCTGCTCTCCCAAAATATTGGCCTTCATTCAATGTATTTCTAATTGTTTGAGGTTGCACTATGTTATTGTTGCTTATTGCCATTTCTTTGGCACTTATTTTAGGGGTTTTCCTTACTTGACGAATACCTTCCCTTCTCTCGCGTTCTGTCAGTTTCCTTGGGCGTCCTGACCTTGGCAGATTTTGCGTTGTACCGGTCTTGTCATACTTTTTTATGACACTTCTCACAGTAAATGAACTAACATCTAACTTGTTACCAATTTCTTTGTAACTTAAACCTTGATTTCTTTGAGTAATAATACCTTCTCTTTCTGGCACTGACAGTTCATGGCTTTTTCAAGGCATGTAGATCAAATGTGTAACTAAGGCAGCAAAATGGACTTATATTTGATTTAATGTGGCTAATGTGTCAAAGTTCCTTAAAAAGGAATGGTAATTTGCATTTTCATCATCGAAATCAGATGGAGTTCAAGGGTTGCCAATACTTTTTTGCTTTGTGATTTTTGGTTTTTTGATATTTATTTAAATAACGTTTTAGCTAACTCCTTCAAAGTTAGAGAAGTGTTTAATTAACGCGTTTTGTACAAAATGTATACAGGTATATTGGTTTTTAAATACTTAAGTTGTTTTCAGCATTATTCATAAAAAATAGCTATTGCCAATACTTTTTGGAGCCACTGTAAATAGTGGAAAAATAATTATATAGTATCTTCATGCCTTTGGAGAGATGGAGTAATTATCAGCACAGGGTCAGTGTGTATTTTTTACCAGCTGGTTTATTGTATTTCTTCTCAACATTGAAGTACGTTTCAGATATAAATAATTCAAGAGCTGGCTAATTGTTAAGTTACACTTTCCTACTCCACTCGCACAGATGGCAGTCTCCCCGACATCATGCGTGCATGTACAATTTTCCTCCAGATAATGACTACTTACATGCATTAACAGCGACAGTTTTAGCTTTCCATTCAAATATTAACGCCCTTTCAGTATTTTAATTACTACTAACAGAATCAGCATGCAGTGTTGTCATGGAAACAGTCAACATAAATTACCTGCAAATGTTCAAAGATCGCTTATTAGCTGTGACAACTTCGAAAAGAAGAGGGAAATCCTGCAGGCCCTGAAAGACTAAAAGTACATCAGCAAATTAACCTAAATTTAGGTAAGTTAAACATTGAAGGAAAGTTATCAAGCAATGCTATGTGAAATACAATAGTTTTTGTTAGTTTTGGGGAATGTATATATTATTGTGGATCCTTAAAAGTTAAATACACATATATTGTCATTCTGTTCCGGTAACAGATCGAGAGAATGGACCTCCTTGCTGGCAAAACCTTGTACCGTGCTTCGGGAGACGAAGTTTCAGCCGATGAAGCCTTACTTGGCAAGGAAATCATTGGATTATACTTTTCCGCACATTGGTGTCCCCCGTGCAGAATGTTCACGCCACTCTTGAAGAATTTTTATCGCGACTTAATTCATGATGGGGAGCCATTCGAAGTGGTGTTCGTATCGTCTGACTGGAGCCTCGACGACATGATTGACTATATGCTGGAAGCACATGGGGATTGGCTGGGATCTTGCGAAGAGGATCTTAAAAAGTAAGCATCTTCGGAAATGTGTTTCAAGTTTATATTGTGGATTACACCGAATGAAGTTCTGCAGTACATTTCTTGCTATTTAATTTTACCTCAGGGAAATGTCGATTAAATATGGAATTACGGGCATTCCATTACTCGTTGTAGTTACAAGGGAAGGAAAATTGCTGCGGATGGATGCTCGTTCAGAAATTCAAAATGAAGGCACAAGTTGTTTCCAGAAATGGATGGATGAAGCAAAGGGTTGAACTCCCGAAAATTCCTTTTATCATGACAGTAATCAACTTAGCTTACAAAATAATACTGCTTTCACACATATCAGAGAGAAGGAAATAATTATTATGTATTTTAACTTATTATAATATTAAAAGCATTAAAATTTAGTCATTGTGAATTACATTTTGCCTAGAGACAATTTGAAAAACTTCAAATAATCAGTATCATGCACAAATCAAATTTAGGAATGTACTTGACTAACAAGTTTTCAGACAGGTTGTTGAAAGAAGATGACAATAGTGTCCCAGCGACTTATTACCAATAGGAATCGTAGTCTTTCTCCATATCCTAGAATACAATGTTCAATAAGTGAAGATAATGAAGTTATTTACGATAATTTATATGTAAACGTGCTTGTTTACTGGAACGTTTAATTACTTCCGGTTTTGTATATAAATAAAACATAAATTTTAATTTGGAACATACCGAAATAAACGTGTTTGCCTGTCCTAACATGATTTAATAGCTTAATACCGATGTGCATGTGTTATTTGAAACTTACAACTGGATCAATGTTTGGTCCATATCGCTTCACAGGTTTCCCCTCTTTATTGATCAAGAACTTAGTGTAATTCCATTTTAGAAAACTACAAAAAAGATATTTTTATGTTGAAGTTAGATTGGAGAAAACTGCTAATCCATAATGCATGCAGGCCCCTTCATTTTTTTTATTGCGTTTTAAATTTCTCCTGTTGTCCACATAAAATCAGACAAGCAAACAATGTAATTTGTTTTAAATATTTATATATTATAATATATCATTTTTTAATTTGAAAAATGTCTTGTTTATTTGCAAAACATTGAATAAACTTGTGAAATAAAACGCTATATGACCTCCAGTGCCCACCTTCGGAAATTTCATTGAGTGGAATAATTCGTTTTCAGTTTTCATATATCAAATTTTATAAGTTTATTTGATTTTTTTAAATAACGAGGCAAAAAATGACTACTAGTGGTCGACTAATTCTACATTGGGTAAAATTGATTTTGCAATAATAATCAATTAAATTCAGTAAAAGAATATTTGTACAAATTTTAAAAGTAACGTTTGAATTATCCTTTCCCTAGTAACTTACTTTCCTAGAAGTCCAGCCTGCTCATTTTTCAAGAAATTAAACAGAGGATGTGCATTATCACCATTAACGTCGATTTTACTGAACATGTCAAATGTTATATTGTATTTAGTTTTAACAAATCCTTTATTTCAGCGTTTGTGCCAGGTTCCTGCAAATTGTTGTACGAACCAATTGGTTGTGGATTTTTTTACGAAATTTACAATGTGTACTCCTATTGCTTACTTGATATGCAAATTGATTGCATGGAAAGCCGAGAATTCTCAGTCCTTTTGATTCCCCATATTTCTCATACTGCTTTTGCAACTGCGTATAGTTGACGTGAGTTTTCCCACAATTAGAAGCCACATTAACAATGATACATACGTGTCCTCTGAAAGATTCTTACATTTTAGTCAAACTTTTGGATGCGAAAGTCAATTTAAAGTTGTAGAAAAAAAAACTCCTTGCCTATATTTCTCTAAGGAAACTTCATTACCATCAATATCATATGCGTTAAATTCATAAATGCTAGTTGCATTTTTCCAGCTGTCGTCAGTTGCCTGAAACGAGTCCATGGCACGAGCAGATAGATACGTATGTAACAATGCGAGTTGTTCATATACAGCTTATACACTCGTAACGAAATTGAAAATATCTTACCATTTTTTGTTGTAAAAGATAGGATTTCGGGATAAGGTGCTTGAAAAACTGACGCTACCACTCAAGAGACTGACAACAGTATGAAGTGAATACTGTATTAGCACGACTGGTGGTATTCATTATTATTTCCTCCAGCAACTCTGTTAGTAAACTAAGCAGCGATAAAGCGTTTGCAATTCGAGGTTATTAATCTTATAATTTCCTCACGATAAATTTAAATTGATGTTTTTGCGTCAAGGGTAAATGTAGTGAGATATGGATACGTGACATGATATTAAATTCGAACACGTTATTTCAGCTTCTTTTAAAATTTGGTTTTCAATCGAAACATGAGAATATGTGAAAACCACATCAAGCATTAGTGAAATTAAAAATAAATTCTGCTCAATTATAAATATAATGAGGTTGTTAGTTCGAAAATCATTTTTTCCGTCCAGATTCTGTAATTGTTGGCGTTGCATTATAACCAAATTTGCATGCATAAGTCCCTGCCAAATAAAATCGTTTTTTATCGTCTGGCTTGAACCACTTTTAATGTTTACAATGATGCATTTAATTCATTTGAATTACTTTTGCTTTAAGAAGCCCACCTGCATGAAGCTGTACTAAACGCCCATTGATTGTCATGCCTACTCCACTGAGTGAAAAACCCGACGATGATGTCATGACTTTCCAATCCTTTCCTGAGTGAAAATCTGCAGGTAGATGTCATGACACTGACGTCCACCTGACCCACTGTTATGGCGTTTCCACTGGGTGAAAATGCAACGATAATGTCATAGCATTGACACCCACTGAGTGAGAATCCAATGATGGTGTCATGACACTGACCCCTACTGAGCGAAAATCTAATAATGATGTCATGACGTTTCCATTTATATCCTGGGGGAAAATCCAATGATGATGTCATGACATGGACAATCGCTGAGTGAAAATCCACAGATGGTGCCATGACACTGACATCCACTGTCGTGGCTTTAGAAGCCAAGAATTAATGTCACTTGAAAACAAGCCATGCGCTTACGTGCGCCCCCTCGATCATTACTCTGACAAATATTTTGTAGAAATTTGTATGATTTCCAGGGAAAATTGTCATTAACATTTTTAACTCAGCTGTACTTCAATCGTTTTATTTTGTTTTTTTTAAACTTTTAGATGAAAATAAAAATAAGCCTATCCTCGATGGCGTCTGGACAGTTCGGTTTAAGGGTTTCGCTAGACAATGGTCACTGGCACACTGACACAAACTGAGGGAAAATCCAACGGTTGTGTCATGACACTGACACAAACAATGGGAAAATCCAACGGTGGTGTCATGACACTGACACAAACTGAGGAAAAATCCAACGATGATGTCATGACTTTTCCAATTTTCTCCCGGGTGTAAATCCACAGGTGATGTCATGGCACTGATATGCACGTGACCCACTGTCATGACTTTTCCCGCTTTTGAACATCTAATATTTTCCGAATACTTCAGAACTGGAAAAGTCATGACAGCTTGTGTCAAGTGTCATAACATCATCGTTGGTTTTTTACTCATTGGAATAGTCATGACAATGAGTGTCGCGACATCATCATTGGATTTTTCATTAAGTACCAATGTCATACTGCGGTTGTCAGTGTCATATGTCATGACATTGACATTGACACATCATTGGATTTCCACTCAATGAGTGTCAGTGTCACGACATCGTCAATGGATTTTCACCAAGGAGAAAACTGGAAATGTCATTAGAGCTTGTGTCAAGTGTCATAACATCATCGTTGGTTTTTTACTCAGTGGAATAGTCATGACGATGAGTGTCGCGACATTATAATTGGATTTTTCATAAAGTACCAATGTCATGACTGCGGTTGTCATTGATGAAAATCCAATGATGAAGTCGTGACACTGACACTCATTGTGTGGAAATCCAACGATGAAAATCCAATTTGTCAATGTCAGTGTCATGACACTGACATTAACACATTAAATTTCCATCGTGATGTCGTGACACTGACACTCATAGAGTGGAAATCCAACGATGGAAATCCAATGTGTCAATGTCAGTGTCATGACATTGACACATTGGATTTTCATCGTGATGTCGTGACACTGACACTCATTGTGTGGAAATCCAACGATGAAAATAGAAAGTGTCAATAAGTGTCAGTGTCACGATGAAAATCCAATGATGTCACAACATCATGTCATCCGTTC